>CP136065.1:124118915-124221563 GCA_032622095.1 Siphonodentalium dalli | reverse complement strand
ATAGTCACATATAGGGCATATCCTATCTGATAAATCTAAGTTCTTTGATCTCCCCTTTTCAACAAACAGTATGCTATCATTGATCCTTATTTTAGAAAAAAGTGGTTACGATTCCACTATCGAATTCAGCAAGTAAATATGGTTTTCCGTTTTAAAGGATGATTTTATTTTCCTGTAGAATCTAACTTTATTTTCATTTGGTTTGTTCTTATCATTATACAACTCATTGTTCCAATACTGTGAAAAACTTATTTGTCAGTTCTGAACAACGGCATAATATGCTAATTGTTTAATATTGGAAGAGGATTGGCTCAACCACACATGTTGAAAGCCCATCCTTATAACTATCGTTTTCATCTGTACACAGATTCACACGATTATATTCTTTATATCATGGAGAACAATGCGTATTAATTTGGTGGAAATCGGCGCTAAAATATTTTTATAAGGGCTGAACCATCGTCAGATCCGTGTGTTCTGGGCCCTTCCCAGCGGCCAGTCAAAAACTGCTAAATAACTTAAGAAAGACAAATCGGGATGTGAATTTTCCTGGCGTTCGACCACTAGATGTTAGGATTTTGTAATGATCTGGTTCAGCTCTAATCAAATTCTCATACTGGGCCGAACCATTCTGTTTATCCCCAAGTATGGCTAGTGGCCACAATACTACTAATCCACCTAGAATAGGCTACCATATTGTTGTCTGTGAGAGAAAAGTTGGGAAAATCAACAGGTGTGTGCAAATTGAATTACGCAACTTCTGAGTTTGGTGTTGTTTGGAAATTCCACGGTGGAGACTCCCACCCCAACGCAAACCATCTAGTCACGTCCTTAGTGTCAAAATATCACAGACTCAACCAGAGGTGCCCCTCCCGACTTAGTTTTTGCTTTCGGAATATTTGTTTTTCTATCCGAGATTACACTGCACCGGCGGCTGAATATGGGGCCATACTCTATAAATGAAAAAGCTTCCGTTGCGATCACACGTAACGTCGTGCAGCTAAATAAGGCGACAATTATGTTGTAGAAATGATACGGACTCCAACAGCCACACTTAAACATTAACTTCTACAATACACCTGAATTAAAACCATCTCCGATATTTGAATTTATTAGCAATTGAATGCCAGGGGAGAGGAGCTCCGATAAGTTCGGCAACTTGTGCTCCGATCCTCTGTGCCCACACTCATACCATTATTGTTATATTTAATCTGTGTAATATATATTGTATATAGTGGGTCACAATAAATATGTTCAAATCAATGATACGGACGACCGATCGTCAAAGCATGCAACATCAAACTACACAGGGCAAGGATTATCGATCCAAACTGTGGAGTGTGTTTTCCTTGTGTAATTCTCGCATATACCCATGGTTATATATGAACGGGCCACGAACATCTGACCGTAGGTATTTTAATAACAAGGCAATCTCGTCAGGTTATTTTCAAGAAATTGCCAGTGGTCGTTTCAGCCATACAAGTTTTGTAACTATCGATAATATTTGTCTCCGGTATGTTTGAGTCGCCGAACATAGTCTCCCATCCTATAGTAGCTACACGACTAAGGTTGCCTCGATGCACGAAGATGTGAGATTAAATTCTTCCCTGTGGCATTTGTTCTCTTATCCTGTCTTCTGAAGACTTCATGATTTCCATAAACTAGGGATATTGTGTCCCGTTCGCATCTAGTTTCTAGATGCCGTGGCGAATGAATGATTATGTTGGTTTGTATCAACTTCAATTTGATACTGTTCGATCAATGGCTTCGGTTGCGAAAGAAACATAGTTTGTCGCAATCTATCCAACACGTCGTCAAATTCCGAATCAATAACAATTCTATTGGCAGCGCAGGATAGAAAATCAATTAACAGGACTCTTTTCCAAGATAAAGCTACCAGCTGAAGTCACTGCTCGACTTGCTTTTTTCAATTTATTTCTTTTACATCTCTGATAAAACACCGCTCACGAGGACTAATTGGTTCCATAAAATCCACCAAAAGCACTGATCGGTCCTTCTGAGCGTTGCCAACCTCACAACAATGGGATTCTTATCCCGGCGATTTAGTGTAAACAATATTTTATTTCTCAAAAAGGCACATAAATACATATATAACATACACAAACATTCATATGAGATAA
Organism: Siphonodentalium dalli; assembly: GCA_032622095.1. Lineage (NCBI taxonomy): Eukaryota > Metazoa > Mollusca > Scaphopoda > Gadilida > Siphonodentaliidae > Siphonodentalium > Siphonodentalium dalli. The sequence continues at coordinate 124,219,422 of CP136065.1, read as the reverse complement.
AGGGATCTGGCAGTAAGCCTAGGCTTATTCGTGGGGACATGACAATCTGCGGAATGGGATGGAATATGGAATAGAACGACAATCTGCGGAACAGAATTTCAAATTGCGTGGAACGGCCGATATCTCGAGGAATACAGGGCGTAGGGCGCTCATGTTGGTGTCTAACGAAAGGCCCACATTCGCCCTATCCACACATATTAACCCCGCCACTGACCGGACACCAGAAGTTGCATTATTTGATCGAAAACTGACCTAACATGGGGTGAAATTTGGGATAGCATGGCAATCTGCGGAACGGAATTTCAAATTGCGTGGAACGGCCGATATCTCGAGGAATACAGGGCGTAGGGCGCTCATTTTGGTGTCTAACGAAAGGCCGATATTCGCCCTATCCAAACATATTAACCCCGCCACTGAACGGACACCGGAAGTTGCATTATTCGGTCGAAAACTGACCTAACATAAAATGCCACAAACACGAAAAACTGCGTTCGACATTAATGTTTAGAATTTAGATTTCTCGACGAATACGCTAGCAAACATCAAGTTTTAGGTATCAATTACGCAGTGGAATACTGTGCACTCGTTTTTATCTACAATATGGCTGTTTTAGTGCGAAAACTGTAATAGCGAAACGCAAACAAGCGCCGATAAAACAGCTAAAAATAGACTCGATGTTTACATTTACACGATCGATTTCAGCTGGTATATTCAATATAATGGGGCGTATAGTATATCAAAATGTAGGATTAGACACAGGGAATGTATTTTTTTCCAAATGGGTCCACCACGCGGTGAAATTGTTGCAGAAATTCGCTCCAAAATATTCGCACTTCAGTTGTGACTAAAAGCCCAGATGCCGGAGCCCGGCGACTAAAAGCCAAGTTACAAAATAGATTAACTGGTTTGAACGCATGAATATGTCAATGGTCAGACTGTTGGAAATAATACCCAATTTTTGTTATAGACTTATATAAACACTTACGTGTGAAACTCGAATTTTAATTAAATCCATGATTGTGTAGTCTCTCGTATATCACGAACACTGCGCGCACACATTTTATTGGAATACATGCCATCTTTGCCTTGTGTTTTGTTTAGTTTAGTTTTTTTGGCGACCAAAGATGAGATGTGTTCGCACCACACTGTGCTAAGGCCAATGAAATCACTGAATTTCAGATTATCAGCATAACCGCATTATTTCATTAGTATCTGAAGCAAATTAATGAACACCATAAACAATAGAAAATTAACACAGCTCTTCGTGCGGGATAATCTTTAAAGCCAGTGACACCTCAGTCATCCTGACAGACTGTACAAACATAATGATAATGGGGCATTATGCATCATGAATATTTTTGTTAATTGGAATTGTCAAATCTAACATGCATGTTGTGGCTTCTAAGTAAACAAATTACCAGTTTTTTTAAATGGAGGCATGATGTTAAAGGACTCTTAGTTGCAATTAAGACCCTCGCAATAAATGCTTCAACAAACGCTCTTTATTGACTACCCTATACATGTTCTATGTATACTATAGGGCGACTGTATATACACAGACGGTATAGATAACTTTTAAGAGTGTTAACAATATTTTATTAGAACGAAAAAACAGAACGTCACATTTACAATGTATACATAGAAAAATAACAAATAGTTCAAATGGCGATATGATAACAAGCAATAAGCCTATTTTATAAAAACTTTATTTAAATCAAATACACGACATCGTTCTTGTAGAGCGACATGCATTGACAACACTGGGCATAAAATCCAAATATGCTTTGTTAAATTTTATTAAATGAAATCAGTGATGACCTTGGCATATTGATGCACTTAAAACTGATTGTATTTACTAATTTTATTTACTTTATTGATACACGCTACCAGCATATAACAATTATCTAGTTTCATTATATCACATCTTCTGAGTGCTGAGACATATTTGATTTCTAATTCCGTTTCTATGTTGGACACTACCATAATTAAAAATTTCGACTATATACATGTATGCTTGTATGCACCATTTACCACACATGTTTTCCTTCCTGTTTCATTGTTTTTCCTACCTACTCCATTATCTTCTCAATCACACCCAACCCTTCTCAACCCCGCACTCGCTTAACCTACTTCACAAAAAACCTGAGAAAACATAACTATATTCAAATCCCCGCTTTCTTTACCATGCAGCTGTCTCTATTGACACTCGGGGTAACATTTCTAGAGGAAAGGATTTTTATAAAAGCCATAGGCTTATTGCTTGTTATCATATCGCCATTTGAACTATTTGTTATTTTTCTATGTATACATTGTAAATGTGACGTTCTGTTTTTTCGTTCTAATAAAATATTGTTAACACTCTTAAAAGTTATCTATACCGTCTGTGTATATACAGTCGCCCTATAGTATACATAGAACATGTATAGGGTAGTCAATAAAGAGCGTTTGTTGAAGCATTTATTGCGAGGGTCTTAATTGCAACTAAGAGTCCTTTAACATCATGCCTCCATTTAAAAAAACTGGTAATTTGTTTACTTAGAAGCCACAACATGCATGTTAGATTTGACAATTCCAATTAACAAAAATATTCATGATGCATAATGCCCCATTATCATTATGTTTGTACAGTCTGTCAGGATGACTGAGGTGTCACTGGCTTTAAAGATTATCCCGCACGAAGAGCTGTGTTAATTTTCTATTGTTTATGGTGTTCATTAATTTGCTTCAGATACTAATGAAATAATGCGGTTAAGCTGATAATCTGAAATTCAGTGATTTCATTGGCCTTAGCACAGTGTGGTGCGAACACATCTCATCTTTGGTCGCCAAAAAAACTAAACTAAACAAAACACAAGGCAAAGATGGCATGTATTCCAATAAAATGTGTGCGCGCAGTGTTCGAGAATCATGGATTTAATTAAAATTCGAGTTTCACACGTAAGTGTTTATATAAGTCTATAAAAAAAATTGGGTATTATTTCCAACAGTCTGACCATTGACATATTCATGCGTTCAAACCAGTTAATCTATTTTGTAACTTGGCTTTTAGTCGCCGGGCTCCGGCATCTGGGCTTTTAGTCACAACTGAAGTGCGAATATTTTGGAGCGAATTTCTGCAACAATTTCACCGCGTGGTGGACCCATTTGGAAAAAAATACACTCCCTGTGTCTAATCCTACATTTTGATATACTATACGCCCCATTATATTGAATATACCAGCTGAAATCGATCGTGTAAATGTAAACATCGAGTCTATTTTTAGCTGTTTTATCGGCGCTTGTTTGCGTTTCGCTATTACAGTTTTCGCACTAAAACAGCCATATTGTAGATAAAAACGAGTGCACAGTATTCCACTGCGTTATTTGATACCTAAAACTTGGTGTTTGCTAGCGTATTCGTCGAGAAATCTAAATTCTAAACATTAATGTCGAACGCAGTTTTTCGTGTTTGTGGCATTTTATGTTAGGTCAGTTTTCGACCGAATAATGCAACTTCCGGTGTCCGTTCAGTGGCGGGGTTAATATGTGTGGATAGGGCGAATATCGGCCTTTCGTTAGACACCAAAATGAGCGCCCTACGCCCTGTATTCCTCGAGATATCGGCCGTTCCACGCAATTTGAAATTCTGTTCCGCAGATTGCCATGCTATCCCAAATTTCACCCCATGTTAGGTCAGTTTTCGATCAAATAATGCAACTTCTGGTGTCCGGTCAGTGGCGGGGTTAATATGTGTGGATAGAGCGAATGTGGGCCTTTCGTTAGACACCAACATGAGCGCCCTACGCCCTGTATTCCTCGAGATATCGGCCGTTCCACGCAATTTGAAATTCTGTTCCGCAGATTGTCGTTCTATTCCATATTCCATCCCATTCCGCAGATTGTCATGTCCCTATTCGTGGCCATTTCCGCGATATAAAATTTCTTCATGATATATTTTGGTCTCGAGTGGTGAATTGTCGCGGCGATTTCGATATGAGCGCCTAATTGGGCCTTGAGCTGTGGACAAAACAAACTAGTTCTTATGTCGCAGGTGGGCTGTGAGGCAGTGTTGTCGCCAGTATGTACGTGTTGTTTTCGCACGTGTCTATAGTTTATGTAAATCAAACAATTTTATCTGTTCCAAAATGCATGTAAATATATATGGGATAAATAATATAGATACATGGTGTGTTTGTCTTTGTTTATCAATAGCCAGGTTTAGCCACACTTGCGTGTAAATTTTAACGCATATGGTACAAGAAAACCATAGTCAGAAATGGTAACGCCCTCTAGATAATATTATTAGGCATATGTAAAATATATTGGAGCTTCAATGTAGAGATTGTGAAAAATGTGCGTATAGTAATGGCTATGAAAATATAGTTGATTATATGTCATTTTGTGCATGTTTGTATAGTGTGTGCGTGGTGAGAAAGCATGAGAAAAACTAAAGTTATGATAATTATGAAATATGTACACACTATACGCGGGTGTACCTATAACTCTGAATCAGCTGCCTATTAGCAGGTTGTCACCTAAAATGGTGATAAGCAGATTTCCCGATTTCAGTTTAACTCAAATATAACGACGATGGTCGGTTGTAGGTTGTGTAAATGACACGTAATATATGTATTATATGCCACTACAGGAATGGGACACATTTTGACCGCCCACCATGCCCGTTCAGCAGTAAAAAATCCCATTCAAAAGGACGGCGGCTGCAGTTCAGCAGATTATCGCGAACGCAGTTTAACTCAATTGTAACGAAGTTAGCAGAGTTTAGGTTGTGCAAATGACTTGTAATCGATGGGCCATAGACAGGTACATGGATAGAAAATCATTTGGCCTACCTCCACCCCAGTTCAGCAGTTCAAAATCCCGTTCAGCAGTTCATATCGAGCAGTTCAGCAGATTCCCCGAATGCAGTTTAACCGATTTTTAATGAGGATAGTCGGGTTTATATTGTGCAAATGACTTTATATCGATGGTCAGTAAGGAAATACAGGAAGAAAACACGATTTTACCGACCTCCACCCCAGATCAGCTGTTCAAAATCCCGTTCAGCACTTTATCTGGAGCAGTTCAGCAGAATCTCCATAACTCAGTTTAACTGATTTTTAACGAAGATATTCTGGTGTATGCAAATTATCTGTAATCGATGGGACATAACCAGGTACATGGATAGAAAACCATTTGGCCGACGTCCACCCCAGTTAAGCAGTTCAAAATCCCGTTCAGCACTTTATCTGGAGCAGTTCATCAGCAGAATCTCCAAAACTCAGTTTAACTGATGTTTAACTAAGATATTCTGGTGTATGTGATGCAAATGACCTGTAATCGATGGGACATAACCAGGTACATGGATAGAAAAACATTTGGCCGACGTCCACCCCACTACAGCAGTTCAAAATTCCGTTCAGCACTTTATCGTAAACAGTTCAGCAGATTATCATAAACTCAGTTTAACCGATTTTTAACGCATATAGACTAGAATATGTTGTGCAAATAACCTTTTATCGATGGTCCATAAGGAAATACAGGAAGAACACACGATTTGGTCGACATACACCACAGTTAAGCAGTTCAAAATCCCGTTCAGCACTTTATCTTGAGCAGTTCAGCAGAATCTCCAAAACTCAGTTTAACCGATTTTTAACGCATATGGACTGGAATCTGTTGTGCAAATAACTTTTTATCGATGGTCCATAAGGAAATACAGGAAGAACACACGATTTGGTCGACATACACCCCAGTTAAGCAGTTCAAAATCCCGTTCAGCACTTTATCTGGAGCAGTTCAGCAGAATCTCCAAAACTCTTTAACGAAGATCTCGGCCAATATGGAAACAATCAATTAATAACATATATTATTAATTAGCTATAGGTTATCGGCCGCAATAAGTAGAACGCTGCCCGCATCATAAGTAACAAAAGTCGGCCAATAAGTTAAAAACACGGCCAATAAGTAAAAACGTCGGCCAATAAGTCAACGGTAAATGACGTCATACGTATTTAGCTCGATCGGCAAATAATATTAGGTCGACGGAAGATAGATTACAGTTGCTTTCGCATGAATTACGGTACGGACTGTCACTGATTTTGGTAGTAAATATATATGCAATCAACGTTCGCGAAATTATACTAAGTATGTAGTTCGGCATCAGACACTTCTATACGCCGACAGATGCATCGAAAACGACGTTGATTACTTATAATTACGACAATCCGCATAATAGTTGGTGATTAAAGTATTTTTTTTTTAAGAAACTATATTAAAAACACTAAAATAGTCAGACTACCCCAATGATACTTGTGTCTGGACTTCAGTTGCTCTTTTAACGGAAAATGGGAAATTGGGTCGAGAATAAATTGGGTGATCGATCGGAAGATGAACACACACAATTCGATCTCTGTTTCCAACTTTCCATTTATACAAAAACTAGACACCACATCTATAGACTATATTATACTATACCTTAGACCCAACATGGGAAATTGTTCCACCAGCTTACTGACATCTATAATATTATATTTATGTATACATTAGATATATTAGAAAGAGGCGTGAATGGGTATCCAAACCATAAATATCAAATTGTGTTCAAATTTTTAAACTGGTAATTACTAATAAGGAATAGTTTCGGACTTTTGGGCTATAAATGTGACAATAACAATCTCAATAGTGAATACTGTGATCGGTGAAATAACCCTCGGTGAACTCCAGGCAAATAAAAAATTTGACTTTACTAACACAAATGATAGAGATGACTGTGGCACAAATATCAACCCATACGAGCTTATTAACCATTCCTGTAACTATTACGCACCCTCACAATTTCGGGATAAAATAACGAAAACAAATAAAAGCACTTCATTTATGGGCGTTAATTGCAGAAGCTTGAATGCTAATTGGGATAACTTCAGAGAATTGTTATGCGATATGCAAAATGATGATAATACTTTCGATGTAATCGCACTTTCAGAGATCTTCAGGATAAAAGAATCATATAATTTACCCGGTTACCAACCATTTGAATATTCAACGCGTCCGGATAACGACGGTGGAAGAGGTGGGGTTGGGCTATTTATAAAAAATGGCATAACATTCCAGCATAGACCTGACTTATCAGTATTTATTCCACATGTAATCGAAACGATATTTGTTGAAATAAACCCCAATCAAAGAAACTCATATGTTGTAGGGTCAATATACAGACACAACATAGCTCCTATGGCAGATATTGATGCTTTCGTATATATCTCATATTGATAGCATAATGGAAAAACTTAATGAATCGCACACGAAAGCTTATTTAATTGGAGATTTCAATATAGATTTACTGAACTCCGAAAATCATTAAAAAACCAACGAATTTGTAGACAACATATTTGAACGGTGCTCTCTCCCTGTGATCACAAAGTCAACCCGAGTCACTGATTTCTCAGCTACCCTGATTGATCATATACATACAAACTCAAAACGGACATTCGACTGCGGAATTATATTATCAGATGTTTCTGACCATTTTGCAACATTTTATATTGAACATGAATTTACTCAAAAAGAGATTGACACACAGCGACAACCATTAGCACCCGTTAGGGTGATAAATGAAAAAAACACGACCATATTCAAATACATCTTGAGCCGTCTATCATTTGACTCGGTTTTTAGTTGCTCGTCAGCGGAACTAGCTTACAATAACTTTTTAGAACAACATGTGGCCGCATATGGACAAGCGTTCCCACTTAGATACCCCGAACAAAGGAAAAAATATATCAAAAGAGAACCTTGGATGACCAACGGCTTATTGCAATCTTCCCTGAATAAAAACAAAATATTTACAAAAAAACTTTCTCATCCAACTAAAGAGAATGCAAAAAATACAAAACTTTTTGCAGAATATTCAACCAAGTGAAAAGGAAGAGTAAAAACGATTACTACAAATCAAAACTTTGCGAAAGCAAGAATAACATGAGGCGAACGTGGGCAATCTTAAAAGACGCTGTTAAAGTTTCATCATCCCCACATAAACTTCCTAAAAATGTCAAATTCCAAAATAAAACATACTCGGATCCAGCTGAAATTTCACAATCGTTTAACGATTACTTCGCTTCAATAGGTCAACAAACTGCTGATAAGGTAGAAACAGTTCACAACATTCAACCCCTTGACTATATGACACAAAAGAAGCAAAAAAAATTCTTCCTCTCCGAAACATCAACAGTTGAAGTTTTATCAACATGTGCTAAATTTTCCAATAAAAGCTGTGTAGATTTTTCGAATATATCTATGAAGTTGATGAAATGTACTATCAACGAAACTGTTTACGCACTTACACACATAATAAACTTATCATTCGAACAAGGAATAGTGCCCACGAAAATGAAAATTTCTAGAGTTGTTCCCATACACAAAAATAGTACACGTGAAAATGTTGAAAACTACAGACCAATTAGTATTTTGCCAGCTTTTTCAAAAATCATGGAAAAACTTATGCATAAACGTTTAAATTCTTTCTTAACAAAAGTTGATATAATACATAACAAACAATTTGGTTTCAGGGAAAACCACTCGACAACATATCCCTTACTACATCTGTTAAATCATGTTGCTGAAAATAACAACAAAAAGACCAGAGACTCTACTTTAGCAATTTTTATCGACCTGTCCAAAGCATTCGACACGATTAGCCACACGATACTGCTTCAAAAACTTGACCATTACGGCATTAGAGGAATAACAAAAAATTGGTTCAAAAGCTATCTAGAAGGGAGAAAGCAATATGTTGAAATCGAAAATAATAAATCAAACATGCTTGATATAAACTGCGGTGTGCCTCAAGGATCTATATTAGGACCCGTTCTATTTCTTATTTATGTCAATGATATGCCCAATAGCACATGTTTAAATCTCCTGTCATTTGCAGATGATACTACTCTCCACACCTCCGGCCATGATCCTCGGCAAATTGATAAACAAGTTAATTCAGAACTTCTAAAAATTCATCAATGGTGTTGTAGAAATAAATTATCAATTAACGTATCAAAAAATAAATACATGTTATTACATCCCACCAATAATGACTTCAAATGGAATAATCTTAAAATAAATATGAATAACAAGCCACTAATGCGAGTAGACCAGAACAATCTCTAAAATTTCTTGGAATTATCATTGATGAGAATCTCACCTTTAAAGATCACATATCTATGGTACGTAACAAAATATCTAATGCAATATATTCCATAAATAAGGTAAAGCGAATATTACCCAAAAACTGCCTGAGAACTTTATACTTCTCTTTGATCCACAGTCATCTCATCCATGGTTTGACAAGTTGGGGCCATGCCGATACAGGAGGCACTATCTTTAAACAACAGAAAAGGGCAATTAGAATTATATCCAACACATCATACAGGAGCCACACAGAACCCGTTAATCTGAATGAGAACATTCTTAAATTTCAAGACTTATATAAGCTACAAGCAGCAACGTTCGTTTTTGACTGGAAAAGAGATAATCTTCCCAAATCATTCAATGAAACATTTCACTATACAACTGCTAATACCCGACAGGCTGGTAGTCTGAAAACATCAACTCCGAGAACTGCATTTAGTTCTACGTTACCTAAACACACATTCCCTGACATATGGAATGGATTAGACAAAAATTACAAGAACATAAAATTTCGTAACCGATTTAAAACGTTATTGACAAAAAATTATCTGTCGCAATACTCGTCTAAAATTAAATGCAATAATAACTTTTGTCGAGATTGTGCAGTTATGCCTAAATGCACGACATGAGCCCCAATGTTGTTAAATTCCTAGTAAAAAGCCTGGTATGTTCACCTTTCATTTTGGCTGGATAATATGTAACCTTGTCCTTTATAAACAGAAATGATGGATATGAACAAAATGAATAGCGATCTTTTTTTAAAAGGCCCTTATTTTGTCATATAGTCTAAAAGTTATATACTTCAGCCATACTCACTGCACTCATGATAGAGTAATATTGCCCAGTGCTTGGTATAACCAGTACATACAACCAGTACATTATACCAGCATACTATGTACACCATGTAAATGGTTTGGATACGCCATTCATGAATATTTTTTCTCTCCATATTTTCATGTATTTAGATGTTACTATACTTCACGTCATTTTACTATTTAAGTTTCATTTCCAAACAGGGGCGGCAGGAAGACGGCCTATCTGGCCATGCCGCTCCTGTACAATATAATCATGTTTATTTCTGTATATTTCACTGTCAGCATTATGTTAGTAAATATTGTACAAAATAAACAGTCAATAAAAAAAAACTATTAAACTGTACTTGCTGGTGTAAATTTCACTTATTTAAAACGATTCTAGAACATCCATTGTCATAAAGACAATCCGATTCGATTGCAATTCCGAAGCGGTGTTCCCAAACATCCCCACCGAATTTGCTGTCTCCGGTGACAAATTTTAACTCCAAAAGTAAACAATCGCTTCAAATGTGCATTCTATACTCTCATGACCACTGCCATGTCATATTAGTATTGGCACGAATCTGGATAAATGCTAATACTAATGGTGGAATAGTTATGTAAAACATTCCTTTATCCCTAACTAAATTATCGCATTTAATAGTTTCACTGATCTGTCTAATTCGTTAATTTTATTTTCACGGTATGGTAACTTGGACGCTTTTAGGAAATATATGTGGGGCGACTGTTGGTGCATGTCGCCCAATTTCTTAAGTGTCACTGCGCGTTGTGATGCGGCAAACGACATTTGCCTCGGCTGATAGAGATTGTCGCAACCAAGCGCATCTAAGTGCATTGACCAATCAAATGCACGTGTGAAGCGAAAGCTAAAGTAGTTGTAATTATACGTGGATGAACTACATATATCAGTATCATTATCATTTCCAGTGGAAACAGACAGTAATGTGAAATCGTTGCATGTTCTTCACACAGTTCACAAGAATAAAAATAGCTGGAATAATTGTTAATTTATTAATGCACACAATGGTATATATATGATAATATGTTCATCCTGTGAAACAACAATATACAGTTGTCGCCCGTTGTCGAGGGAGACATTGAGATTTGTCACCCGCTCGAGAACGGAATGTCTCCCGAGGAGCGAAGCTCCGAGGGAGACATTCCGTTCTCGAGCGGGTGACAAATCTCAATGTATCACGAGAAGAAGGGCAACAACTGTTTTGTTATCCGATTATACCACAGAAAATATCCTTGCCATCCACACGCACGGTGTTGCACTGAGTCACGGGTGCTTTCTTTCCAGATTATGTATATGTTCAGTAACTACTTATCGTCCCATAGGATTTCTGTTCCATAAACGATAATCAAGCTGTTAAGCGTTTGATAATCCGCGTTTATTTACGATCATTTTGGTGGTCAAATCATCAATATCGGTCCATGCAATGTAAACCAATAAGCCATATTGGTATGTTCTCGTCTTCTGCAAATTGGCCAATTCAATGTCGTCTTGTGCGTGCAATTTACTCGCGATGTTCATCTCACAACGGTCTTCCCCGAAAGCTATTGGTAAGTTGTCAATTTCATTAATGTACATTCATATATGTCAGTGCTCATGGCGATCCTCACATAAAATACTTCTATGATCACATTGCAGACATCGCGGGGGATAAGCGTACAGTACCATTCATTCTCGACAAACGTATGCATTACGTTGTCTACCCTGGTCTACGACTACCAGCGAACATTTATAACCAACCAACCTCAAGGGATCCTCTCTTTCAATCTTGCATCATAATGTCGACATGAACAAATTGAATCACCGAGATGTTTCGATGTAAAAAGTAAATATTAACGCTTGTCCGATAAAAGTATCAACTTAAAAGTTCGAATATTAGTGTTCACTAAATATATGCAAATTAGCAAACACCACAACTGGTGTGTTTTGCGAATCCGTGGGGTATATAAGATCTATGATTTTTTAGTACGTCGTAGTGATGTGAAATAGATGAGTTTACTGCAGTGTGTGTTTGAAGATATTCTTGCAATATAACATCAGGCGGGCGACAAAAACAAATGTCTCCCGGGTCAGCGGGCGACAGTGTGATTTATCGCCCGGCACGTGACAGCACATGGGCCAATCAGAAGAGTGGAAAATAGGGAAGAGGATAACAATTGCCAATGTTGCTAATTAATAAAATACTTATTAATTGGTTGTTTCCACAATGACCGAGTTATGAGGCCTCGGTCTGTCGTGTTAGCCTTCGTTTGACGTGCATTAAAAAACCAAGCTTCAACTACGTTAAAGACCGTTCCTGGTAATATCTGGAGCTTAAAGAACATTTAAAATAAAGGTCAGGGTTGGCTGACATCAAACACAAGTGAATATATAAAAGCATGTGTCATAAGAAAGCGTTAGATGTTTGTACCCTTAGAGATTCATGCGTACTTGTACTGTCCGAAGTAACTTCGCTGTCCAAAGTCACCCCAGTTTACGGTAAGCAAAGTTACCTGAATATTATATTATGCATTGTGTTCCCGCAATGAACTCTTCAATGGTTGTCAAGCCATTGTTCGCACCTAGATATCGAAAGCAATTAAAGCTATCATAACAGTTACATACTGCAACAATGAGACATCGGCGAAGATACGTCGGCGAATACATACATCCTGAAAGAAGTCTAACCGGTTCTGATATTGCTTCGCGTTGTGCGCCCTATGTATAGGGCGCAATGATTATGGATATTCACTTGGCGGGAATAGTCATGTGATTTTATGGAGCCAAACCTACACGCTTATAGAAAACTTGTAAATAAGAGTCAGCGGTAACGACAAGCTACGAGCACGGATACGCTTACACTTCAATAAAAACATAAGCTCTTCCATGTCAAGCTAATCATTTAACACTACCTCATTCAGTTGTCGGAACATTGGATTATTCCTCGTAAGCGGAGAGCCCGCGTAAGTCGTGTGACTTTCGTTGGCAATGGTAACACACGTACGTTACAAGTTACACGTATATGTGGCTAAACCTAGCTGATATATAATTATACAAGTCGATGTAAAACAACAATTGGAAAACTATGTAAAGAAACTGTGTCAATTTATCCTTTCTGGAGAACTGGAACCAAAGCATTAAATAAATGGTAAAATCCACCTTTATTTATTTCGGAAACATTTTGCCATTTTCAGGAGAATTTGACACAATCTTTTTCAGTAGACACACCGTTAGGAAGGAGTTACACGTATGTGTATTCTAGACCGAGATATGTCAACGTTTACTTTAATTTGTAGCAAGACTTAGCGGTTAACCATACTGTTAAGCTTTTGTTAACGCACTTAACATGATATATTATATTAACCTGTCGGAAAATGTATATTACAGGTACATATATACGTTGTCTATAACTGCATATATACACCCTTCATATATACCCTTCATAACTAACTGACTTCTCGTGTTTTTTGTTTGTTTTTTTCAGTTCGTAGTGGAAGTTCTTTCTCGTGTGTTCTGCATGCACAAACAAGTTCTAGATATGGAAAATGGTGATACGCCTGACAGGGCCGTTGACAACCGGGCGGAACCAATACAAGGTGGAAATGACAAGCGTTATCCTGATCTAAAATACGACAAAGTTGCCTTTCTTGGAATGCAAGTTGACGACAAATGGAGACAAGTTCCGAATGGCAGCATGCTCGCACAAGGAGCGGAAACCAGCGTGAATCCAAATATCATGGAAACATCACCGTGTCACCATAGTAACGTGACGCAACTAGAGCAAGACGTCAGTGACATGAAACGTATTGTCAGAGCTTTGATGGACAGAGTATTGCAAAAGGAAGCAAGGGAGAAAATAAGTCGAGAATGGAAAATGGTGGCCCTTATACTCGACCGTTTGTTCTTCATTTTATATCTGATTGCTATCCTGACGTCTGTTTTTACAATATTCGAAAATGCGATGTTTTCCAGTTAGCCACAGTCATGGGCTAGTGGTTATGGGTCAGCAAGAAAAGGATAAAATAAAAACAAACACTATGTGAGCATCCTATATATACATATATATGTACTTTCGGTGCGCGAATAGGAAACGCCGTGCACACTAAACTGAGCACCGACATCATGTTTCCTGGAATTCTGGTCAACGATATTGGCCTACGATATACACGCTGTTCTATAAGCAACCCGAAAGTTCTTATCGTATAACGATTGCTACGCTGGAAGACTGTGATTCCTTTTATGCAATGTGATTTTCCGATATATACTTGTATGGTATTCTTGTTGAAGTTGAAACCAAACAAACAAATATTGGGAGAATGTTTTTTTTCGATTAGTTGATTTAAGGGTTCAACGTGACAATTGTATCTTGTCTGTAGAGACTCCTTTGAGGGCACACATGCTATGTTGGTGTCGCTTTATGATTTAGTTCTACTCACACTCGACTGGTAATAATATGATAGTTTTCACTTCATCCGCACCCGCAATGAATTCTACGTCATACGCTCCTCGAATGTCACTCATGGGTTTGTGTCTTGGAGATGGTACTGTTGCCGGGCTGATGATACGGGCTGATGGTAAACACGGAGTCTTCACGTTTTGTTGGTTTTGAGAGAATCGATGTAACATAATTTGGTAAATAAACCCTATATCACTAATATATGTATAGTATACATGTAGCCATACATGGATTCGTTTCAATCGCCGGCCATGTTCAGTTTGGAATTTACCCTTACTATGATAGGATAGGATAGTTTATTTCCAATATACACATATAACATAGAAAGAACAAGATAAACAATCACAATGTGGTATATTGAGAGGGGACTTCTTAGTCCAATATAGACTGTCTTCCTGCCACCCCCTGTTTAATGAGTGTATAATAAATATTAGATGGCTATACGATAAGCCGTGTACGGACCAGGTATATATAGATGGACATTGTATTGGCTTCAAAATTGTGTAATACGGGTAACTACTCGACGAAGGTGATTGAATGATCATTAATTTTAATTCTGGGTGTCGAGCAGTATAATACTGGATGAGGTTAAGGGATAATCTTCCAGTATAATAAATGCATACATACATATACACATATATACATACATATATATATATATATATATATATATATATATATATATATATATATATATACTAGCAGGTGGACCCGACATCGTCCGGGCTGTTTCCCCTCTGCTTATCGGCGAATTGCGCGATTTGACCTTGAATTGTCCATTTTGAAGGTCAAGGTCAGGTGGGGTCACGATTTGACACGTCCAAAACACTGCCCGGACAAAAGTACCCGACAAAAGTACCCGTCGAAATCCATCCGGTTTTACCCGATTTGACCTCGAATTGATCATTTTGAAGGTCAAGGTCATGTCGGGGTCACGATTTGACCCGTCCAAAACACTCAGTGGAAAAGAAACCCTACGTATCAAATTTCGTCGAAATCCCATAAAAATTCGCGATTCGACGTTGAATTGACCCGATTTCAAGGTCACGTCGCACGGGCAAACGAATAGGCTTACGACACTCCCCATACGAAAGTATCCATAGACACTAATTTTCATCGAAATCCCGTGATACTCGGGCGTTTGACCTTGAAATGACCCGAGTTCAAGGTCACGGTCACGTCGCACGGGCAATTAACAGGCCTATGCCACTCCCCGGCCGAAGGTATCCCCACATACCATGATTCATCGAAATCGGCTCGGCCGTTTTCGAGTCCATCGCGAACACACAGACAGACACACACACACAGACATATTTCCCAAAATATATAATAAAAATTCGACGTTGAATTGACCCGATTTCAAGGTCACGTCGCACGGGCAAACGAATAGGCTTACGACACACCCAATACGAAAGTATCTCCAGACACTAATTTTCATCGAAATGCTCGAAGCTGGCGTCGCACAGGCTCGGCGACCCGATAAAATTCGTATCCGGGGCAAGATACATTCACATAGCAAATTTCAAGTCGATAGCTCCACCCGTTTCCGAGATCTGGTCTGCGCATGCGCGAAGCTGGAGTCGCACGGGCTCGGCGACCCGATAAAATTCGTATCCGGGGCAAGATACATTCACATAGCAAATTTCAAGTCGATAGCTCCACCCGTTTCCGATATCTCATCTGCGCATTCGCGAAGCGGGGCCGCACGGGCTCGCCAACACGACAACGACGACAGCCTGGTCAAACTACACACACGTACCAAGTTTCGTCCCGATCGGTCGAGAATCGTAGATTTGTATAAATGACATACAGACATACAGACAGACAGAGGTCTTCAAATATATAGGAGACTAGCCGATGAGCCCGACGTTGTCCGGGCTATTCAAAAACCAAATTTCAAGTCGATAGCTCCACCCGTTTCCGAGATCTGGTCTGCGCATGCGCGAAGCTGGCGTCACACGGGCTCGGCGACACGATAAAATTCGTATCCGGGGCAAGATACATTCACATAGCAAATTTTAAGTCGATAGTTCCACCCGTTTCCGAGATCTCGTCTGCGCATGCGCGAAGCTGGCGTCGCACGGGCTCGGCGACCCGATAAAATTCGTATCCGGGGCAATGTACATTCACATAGCAAATTTCAAGTCGATAGCTCCACCCGTTTCCGAGATCTCGTCTGTGCATTCGCGAAGCTGGCGTCGCACGGGCTCGGCGACCCGATAAAATTCGTATTCGGGGCAAGATACATTCACATAGCAAATTTCAAGTCGATAGCTCCACCAGTTTCCGAGATCTCGTCTGCGCATGCGCGAAGCCGGCGCCGCACGGGCTCGCAAACACGACAACGTCGACCGCCTGGTCAAACTACACACAGGTACCAAGTTTCGTCCCGATCGGTCGAGAATCGTAGATTTGTATAAATGACAGACAAACAGACAAACAGACAAACAGACAGACAGAGGTCTTCAAAATATATATGAGACTAGAAGGTGACCCGACTTCGTCCGGGCTTTGACCTTGAATTGTCCATTTTGAAGGCCAATGTCAGGTGGGGGTCACGATTTGACCCGTCCAAAACCCTGCCCGGAAAAAAATACCCTACAAAAGTACCCGTCGAAATCCATCCGGTTTTACCAGATTTGACCTCGAATTGATCATTTTGAAGGTCAAGGTCAGGTCGGGGTCACGACTCGACCCGCCCAAAACACTCAGTGGACAAAAGTAACTTCACGTATCAAATTTCGTCGAAATCCCATCAAAATTCGCGATTAGACCTTGAATTGAACCGATTTCAAGGTCAAGGTCACGTCGCACGAGCAAATTAATAGGTTTATGCCACTCCCCGGTCGACGGTACCCCCACATACCAAGTTTCATCGAAATACCGTGATATTCGGGCGTTTGAACTTGAAATTACCCGATTTCAAGGTCAAGGTGACGTCGCACGGGCTAATTAATACCACTTCCCGGCCTAAAATACCACTTCCCGGCCGAAAATACCCCCACATACCAAGTTTCATCGAAATCGGGTCGGCCGTCTTCGAGTTCATCGATTACACACACACAGACACACACACACACAGATCTTCCAAAATATATAATAGACTAGCAGGTGGACCCGACTTCGTCCGGGATGTTTCCCCTCTGCTTTTCGGCTAATTCCGCGATTTGACCTTGAATTGTCCATTTTGAAGCTCAAGGTCAGGTGTGGTAACGATTCGACCCGTTCAAAACACTGCCCGGACAAAAGTACCCGACAAAAGTACCCGTCGAAATTCATCTGGTTTTACCCGATTTGACCTCGAATTGATTATTTTGAAGGTCAGGTCGATGTCACGACTCGACCCGCCCAAAACAATCAGTGGACAAAAGTAACCCCACGTATCAAATTTCGTCGAAATCCCATCAAAATTCGCGATTTGACCTTGAATTGACCCGATTTCAAGGTCAAGGTCATGTCGCACGGACAAATGAATAGGGTTATGAGACTCCTCATACGAAAGAATCCCTAGACACTCATTTTCATCGAAATCCCGTGATATTCGGGCGTTTGACCTTGAAATGACCCGATATCAAGGTCAAGGTGACGTCGCACGGGCAAATTAATAGGCATATGCCACTCCCGCCGAAAGTACTCCCACATACCAAGTTTCATCGAAATCCCGTGATATTCGGGCGTTTGACCTTGAAATTACGCGATTTCAAGGTCAATGAGACGTCGCACGGGCAAATTAATATGCCTATGTCACTCCCCGGCCGAAAATACCCCCATATACCAAGTTTCATCAAAATCGGTCCAGCCGTCTTCGAGTTCATCGATTACACACACACACACATAACCTCACACACACACACCCTGATCTTCCAAAATATATAATAGACTAGCCGATGAGCCCGACGTTGTCCGGTCTATTCAAAAACCAAATTTCAAGTCGATAGCTCCACCCGTTTCCGAGATCTCGTCTGCGCATGCGCGAAGCGGGCGTCGCACGGGCTCGCCAATACAACAACGACGACCGCCTGGTCAAACTACACACACGTACCAAGTTTCGTACCGATCGGTCGAGAATCGTAGATTTGTATAAATGACATACAGACATACAGATATACAGACAGACAGAGGTCTTCAAAATATATAGGAGACTAGCCGATGAGCCCGACGTTGTCCGGGCTATTCAAAAACCAAATTTCAAGTCGATAGCTCTACCCAGCCCGACGTTGTCCGGGCTATTCAAAAACCAAATTTCAAGTCGATAGCTCCACCCGTTTTCGAGATCTGGTCTGCGCATGCGCGAAGCTGCCTCGCACGGGCTCGGCGACCCGATAAAATTCGTATCCGGGGCAAGATACATTCACATAGCAAATTTCAAGTCGACAGCTCCACCCGTTTCCAAGATCTCGTCTGCGCATGCGCGAAGCGGGCGCCGCACGGGCTCGCCAATACGACAACGTCCACCGCCTGGTCAAACTACACACACGTACCAAGTTTCGTCCAGATCGGTCGAGAATCGTAGATTTGTATTAATGACAAACATACAGACAGACAGACAGACAAACAAACAGACAGAGGTCTTCAAAATATATATGAGACTAGAAGGTGACCCGACTTCGTCCGGGCTTTGACCTTGAATTGTTCATTTGAAGGCCAAGGTCAGGTGGGGTCACGATTTGACCCGTCCAAAACACTGCCCGGAAAAAGTACCCTACAAAAGTACCCGTCGAAATCCATCCGGTTTTACCCGATTTGACTTCAAATTGATCATTCTGAAGATCAAGGTCACGTCGGGGTCACGACTCGATCCGCCCAAAACACTCAGTGGACAAAAGTAACCCCACGTATCAAATTTCGTCTAAATCCCATCAAAATTCGCGATTTGACCTTGAATTGACCCGATGTCAAGGTCACGTCGCACGGGAAAATGAATAGGCTTTTGAGACTCCCCGGCCGAAAGTACCCACACATACCAAGTTTCATCGAAATACCGTGATATTCGGGCGTTTGACCTTGAAATTACCCGTTTCAAGGTCAATGTGACGTCGCACGGGCAAATTAATATGCCTATGTCACTCCCCGGCCGAAAATACCCCCATATACCAAGTTTCAGCAAAATCGGTCCAGCCGTCTTCGAGTTCATCGATTACACACACACACACACACCCTCTCACATACACACACACATACGCACACACACAAACAAACAGATCTTCCAAAATATTTAATAGACTAGCCGATGAGCCCGACGTTGTCCGGGCTACTCAAAAAACAAATTTCAAGTCGATAGCTCCACCCGTTTCCGAGATCTCGTCTGCGCATGCGCGAAGCGGGCGCCGCACGGGCTCGCCAATACAACAACGACGACCGACTGGTCAAACTACACACACGTACCAAGTTTCGTCCCGATCGGTCGAGAATCGTAGATTTGTATAAATGACATACAGACATACAGACATACAAGGTCAGGTGTGGTCACCATTTGACCCGTCCAAAACACTGCCCGGAAAAAGTACCCTACAAAAGTACCCGTCGAAATCCATCCGGTTTTACCCGATTTGACCTCGAATTAATCATTTTGAAGGTCAAGGTCAGATCGGGGTCACGACTCGATCCGTCCAAATCAATCAGTGGACAAAAGTAACCCCACGTATCAAATTTCGTCGAAATCCCATCAAAATTCGCGATTTGACCTTGAATTGACCCGATGTCAAGGTCAAGGTCACGTCGCACGGGAAAATGAATAGGCTTATGAGACTCCCCGGCCGAAAGTATCCACCCATACCAAGTTTCATCGAAATCCCGTGATATTCGGGCGTTTGACCTTGAAATGACCCGATTTCATGGTCAAGGTAACGTCGCAAGGGCAAATTAATAGGTTTATGCCACTCCACGGCCGAAGGTACCCCCATATACCAAGTTTCATCGAAATACCGTGATATTCAGGCGTTTGACCTTGAAATTACCCGATTTCAAGGTCAAG
Organism: Siphonodentalium dalli; assembly: GCA_032622095.1. Classification (NCBI taxonomy): domain Eukaryota; kingdom Metazoa; phylum Mollusca; class Scaphopoda; order Gadilida; family Siphonodentaliidae; genus Siphonodentalium; species Siphonodentalium dalli. Next base: position 124,199,023 of record CP136065.1, on the reverse strand, counting down.
GTGACGTCGCACGGGCAAATTAATAGGCCTATGCCACTTTCCGGCCAAAAATACCCCTACATACCAAGTTTCATCGAAATCGTGTATGCCGTTTTCGAGTTCATCGCAACCACACAGACAAACAGACACACACAGATCTTCCAAAATATATAATAGACTAGCCGATGAGCCCGACGTTGTCCGGGCTATTCAAAAACCAAATTTCAAGTCGATAGCTCTACCCAGCCCGACGTTGTCCGGGCTATTCAAAAACCAAATTTCAAGTCGATAGCTCCACGCGTTTCCGAGATCTGGTCTGCGCATGCGCGAAGCTGGCGTCGCACGGGCTCGGCGACCCGATAAAATTCGTATCCGGGGCAGGGTACATTCACATAGCAAATTTCAAGTCGATAGCTCCACCCGTTTCTTTCCGAGATCTCGTCTGCGCATGCGCGAAGCGGGCGCCGCATGGGCTCAACATTACGACATCGTCGACCGCCTGGTCAAACTACACACACGTACCAAGTTTCGTCCCGATCGGTCGAGAATCGTAGATTTGTATAAATGACAGACAAACAGAGAGACAAACAAACAGACAGACAGACAGAGGTCTTCAAAATATATATGAAACTAGAAGGTGACCCGACTTCGTCCGGGCTTTGACCTTGAATTGACCATTTTATAGGTCAGGTGGGGTCACGATTTGACCCGTCCAAAACACTGCCCGGACAAAAGTACCCGACAAAAGTACCTGTCGAAATCCATCTGGTTTTACCCGATTTGACCTCGAATTGATCATTTTGAAGGTCAAGGTCAGGTCGGGGTCACGATTTAACCCGTCCAAAACACTCAGTGGACAAAACTAACCCTACGTATCAAATTTCGTCGAAATCCCATGAAAATTCGCGATTTGACCTTGAATTGACCCGATTTTAAGGTCAATGTCACGTCGCACGGGCAAACGAATAGGCTTACGACACACCCCATACGAAATTATCCCCAGACACTAATTTTCATGGAAATCCCGTGATACTGTTGAATTAAAATTAGATTATGAAATTAACAGATTATTATACTCTCGAATGTGCTAATATTTTGAAGAAAAGCTTTACGGATTACAAGTCCTGAAAAATTAGTACTCTGAGGTTTGTAGAAACAAATTATTTTGACATATAATACATTTTGATTTAATTGGTTATCGCAAATAACAATGTGCTTACCGCCATAACGAGAACCAAACAAAGCAACATAACTTGAAAGAGAACAAGAAAAAGCTGAAAGAAATAAAAGAATTCAAGAATACAATTTATTCCACACCCATTGACGTGAGTCACATGTATTCAATGGCTGGGATTCCGTGTATATTAGTGTATCCCTGTAGTGGAATACAAGCCGGAACTATTCTTGTTGACGTTGTCGCCAAGAAAGATGACGTACATTACGTCGATCATCCGCTCCGGTGATCCCCCCATAATTACTGGTTATTTGTCAGACTTAAATCACAATAAAGGTAGCTATAGTAACAATGCAGGTGACATTCATGGATTGAACTTATCTGACTGAACGGTGTAGAATAAATACAGAACACAACTTGCATCATAATCTCGAATCTTTTATCGAACTCGTTGCGGAAGGCGCAAAGATATATATCCTTGCGCCATCCGCAACGAGTTCGATAAAAGAGTCTCGATTAAGATGCGCGTTGTGTTCTGTCTATGTAACAGTACAAAAATTATAAAGTAAAACACAAGCGGGTGTATTACGAGCGCGCATCAATATCCTCGTGAGCAAATAGAAAGTCAATAATTATGCATTCGGCGTTCCGTACTTATTGTGAGGAAAAATGAAAGGCCTATGCCACTGACTTCCACCTCAAGCAAAATAATTATAGGCCTATAATTATTTTGCTTGAGGTGGAAGTCAGTGGCTTTAATTGAAATTTGTTTTCTTCTGGTTTAGTCATTCTTTGGTACACTTGAGGCATTATTCAATGAAAATCATGAAAAAATAGATTCTGGTGTCTCATAAATCAATGACTTTCATTGAAGAATATAATTATGCTGGTTTACTCATTCACTTGAGTCATTGTGTAATTGAGAGGTATAAATCAATGACATTAACTAAATAATGTAGGCTGGTTCACTCATTCATTTGGGCAACTGAAGCATATAACATCATCAAGAGACAGGACATACACTATACTAATTGTTTTGCTAAAGGTGTCAATCAGTGGATTTCATTGAAAAATATTTTGTTGAAAAATATTTTGTTTAAAAATAATTGTTTACTCATTCATGGCATTATTCAATGAAAATCATGGAGAATTGAATTCTAGTTTCTAAAAAAAATCAATGACCTTCATTGAGCAATATAAATATGCTGGTTTACTCATTCGTTGGGACAACTTTGGCATTATATTCAATGAAAATCAAGGAAAACTAAATTCTAGTGTCTCATAAATCAATGACTTTCATTTAATAATATTATTATGCTGGGTTATTCATTCCCCTACCAAAATTTAGCTACACTAGATATTAGCTAATAATTGTACTAAAAATACACTAAACTGTTAGCTATAATTTAGCTGTACTAGATAATAGCTAAGAATTACACTGAAACCTAGCTAAAATATCTAGTGTTGCTAGAACTTAGCTAATAATATATGATAGAACTTAACTAACATATTAGCTAGTTTCTAGATTGATAGAAGGTTTGGCCCCAATAATGTTCCAATAAGCTAGAAGTTAGATAATTCAACATAGAAAATATCATTCTGTGCTAGAATTTAGCTAATTTGACACAGACAAAGTTTATGAAAACTGCACCCAGCTGAAAAGTAGCTAATCCAACTTAGAATTGAGACACATATAGTGAACTTAACTAGAATCTAGCTAATTTAACACAAACGAATTACAATAAAATTCCACTTAGCTAAAAGTTAGCTAATTTAACTTATTCACCAATAGCCGGGCTGCGTCTGCAAATACGGTCATAAAACTGACAATGTACTGACAGTGAAGTGAGATTTCAGTTTACATCATTGTGTGGATGGTGGGGTGATGGGTGGGTGGATATTGAGGTGTTTCTATGGGTATTTGGGGCGGGCCACCTACCCATGCCGTCAAATCGGCCGAAATCCTTACCGTTCTCGAAAATGGTCCATACCCCATTTTCATCCCCTTGGGGTGGTACCCCCGGTGGTGGTGGGTGGGGGTTCAGGGGTGTTTCTAGGGGGTATTTGGGGCGGGCCACCCACCCAAGCCATCAAATGAGCCGAAATCATTACCATTCTCGAAAATGGTCCATACCCCATTTTCACCCCCTGGGTGTGGTAATCCCCGGGGGTGATGGTGGGGTGTTTCTATGTGGTATTTGGGGAGGGCCACACACCCATATATTCTCATCGGCCGAAAGAGACGTTTTGAGAATAAGGAATGGAGAATAAGTTCCAAATATCAAGTTTGTTTTAAATTGTTTGGAAACGCTGTCCACACTTATAGGAAGGAACACTTATGGAACTTTGGAAAGATTTGTCTACACTTACGCCACACTTATCGGACTTTGGTTGTTTGGATATGTACAGGAATTCTGCTCACAGCTTCACACCCATATAAGTTTTGTCCAATGCGGCTTAATATTAAATATGAACTTATTTCGTTTTTCGGTTATTTTTATTCTAATAGTAATAAACTTAACTAGAATGAAATTGAAATTGCACTGCAATTTCGATACTTCAATGTTTACCAAGGGGAAGAGCAATCGCAACCATTTTTTTGTGCGTGTAGCACATGAGAAGACGAACCTAATAGAGCAAGTCCGAACTCGATATCTCAAGCCGTTCTGGAGGAGATGCGCACACAACAGTAATCAACATGAAGAGCGTTTTGTACCAAGGTCAAGGTCGGACGAACTCCGCACCCAGTCCAATCAATAGCCAAGGACGGGAGCTATGTACGTACAAAAAATCAAGGCAATCGGTAGAGTCGTTTTGGATCTATTCGCCTTTTTCAAAGAAATCAGGGCAAGGCGCCCACCTTGCAGGATACCCACAAGTCAAAATTTGAATCGGGTGCTGTGACGTTAGTTTTTGGTCAATTGCGCTATTTTTGGTCAAATTCAGAAGAAAAAAGTTTTTCAAAGAGCGTTAACCGATTCTTCGACCAATACCGATCTTTCGAACCGGAAGTGCTATCCATGCCATTTTGCGCGTGCTTGTAGCACATGATGAGAGAAAACTAATAATGTAAGTCCGAACTCGATACCTCCAGCCGTTCCGGAGGAGATACGTACATAACAGTAATACACACAAAGAGCGTTTAGTGCAAAGGTCAAGGTCGTACGAAATTCACACCCAGTCGGGTTAATAGATATGGACGAACGCTATATATGTTCCAAAAATCATTCTAATCGGTCAATCAATTTTTGACCCATAAGAGATCCAAGCTTCAATCAAGTTTAAATGTGGCTATAATCAAACCGCCATTACTCCGCCATTTTTTGACCGATTGACCTAGTTTATATTGCATCTTAATCGTCTTTGCCATTCGATATCACCCTGTGAGTTTGGTCAAATTAGGACGAACTTTTTTTGCAACAAAATTACTGGCGACGGTCAAGGTCAAGGTCAAGGTCGGACAAAAATAGCGGTAAGTGCATAAAACTAACTTTTCGTGGATGTATATGAGTAGGAAATATCAAATAAATCGACCTGGCGGTTTCTGAGATATAAGGTGTTTTATAATAATAAGAAGAAGAAAGTAAAAAAATAAGAATTACAATATACTTCAATGTTAACACATTGAAGTATAATAAGCAACAAAAAAAAAAGCCAGAAGAATTACAATATACTTCCATGTTAAAACATGGAAGTATAATACAAAAAAAATTAAAATAAGAATTACAATATACTTCAATGTTAACACATTGAAGTATAATTAATATTTTGTGCTAAAATAAAAAGATTGCATTTGCATATTGTGTTTTGGGCATTTTAGTAACCCATATACAATTTATTAGCTGCAATAATTTTTGTCATAGAAACAATGAAAATTGTTCCGTTATCAGGGGGGGGATTTTCCGGGCACGTATACTTGGGTGTGTGGGTGGTCGATGGAACCAACAAACAATTTTTTCGGCAACTCAAAATGTTTCCTGCAAGTCTTTTTGACTGTTTTTGCAATGAATTTGGCTTAAAACACCTTAGAATGTCAATATTAACATTTAACATAAATGAACAATTCCATGATGATCAGACAAACAGTATATATAGCCTGTAGCCCATGCTAATGGATTGAGTTTTGAAATCCAACATGGCCACTGGCAGCCATGTTTTTTTGGCCGAATGACCCCAAAATGATTCGTTCCTATCTACATGGCAATGTTAACATCCATGACAAATAGTATGCACATGTCATAAAACGTCATAACGTCGCGACGTGATAGACACGAACGGAAATTGCTCCGTGGATTTTCTCTATATCTCTGTATATTGAAATTTTATGGAAATCTACTAAGTAAACTTCGCGGATCACCGGAGACAGTCAACTGTACATTAAAATGGAATAAAATGGATGTTAATGAAGAGAATTTCATCGTAACAGACGAGAGGGACTATTCGCTGGATGTGAAGAAAGCAGAAAAAAAGAAAACAGACGGAATGGCGGACACTTTCGAGAAAATTGAAGTTAAAAACAAAGGTAAATGCATAACATTGGAACTCGATACAAACCGTTTTGAATGTTACAAAAAAGGTATCATGGACAAATATTGGAATAAAAAACAATCTATCGAGAATTGTGGTGCGATATGGAGATGTGCAAGTGATAAAGATATTAATTTAGTCGAGGACATTGTAAATGTACCTGCGAAAACCAAAGCCCGGCTAGTCACTATTCACCTCATTCGTACACAAAATAAAATTATGCTTCAAGGAACAAAATAGAATGTGTCTTGGTGGCTAACAAACATTTTGCCTGTTGTTTACAAGTCCGCATTTGATTCGGAATTCAATATGGACATTCTTAGTAATCTGGATTCTGTTCTCGATAAACAAGATGAAAACGATGATACGGGGAATGTAATACATTATACTGAACAAGCAGATGTTATTCAAAACCAAAATTCGCAGGTCACAGTGAATACTGAAAGCAGCGAAGAAATAAATGTGACATCCGTTGATATTGACAAAAAACAATGTAAATCTGTCTTGTTTGTTTCTCCAAAAAGGAAACATGGTGTGACTGTTAATAAAAAAAGCTCGGAAATCTATTGGAGACTACATATCTACCAAAACGTTAAAACGGTCTGTTGATGAGCTACATAAGGTGATGGAAGAAAGTAAGCTGGATGGGATATAAATGAACGATTAATGATATTCGTAGTGAAATGACATCAACGCAAAAACTGCAGAATTGGAATTGAAGATAAGAAAGCGATATGAAAGCATCCAATCTGAGCTTGATAAGAAGATCTGTAAATTAGAACAGGAATCCAAAGAGTTTCGAACGCATAATGGCAGACTCGCGAATCAGGTGTCTTCCCTGAAGAAGTCACTGAAGGATCGAGATTGTGCCTCTGAAAGTAATTCTGTCTCGAAGGCCACAACGGAAACACCTTCGATCAATGCAGGAATTAAGCCATTAACCGTTCAGAGTGTGGATATAGCTGAAAATCGGACGACGACGGAGATTATTGAACACAAAATTCCAATTGCAAACAAATATGATGTGCTAGCTCAACACAACGAATCATTGGTGTCAATTCCTTGTGAATGTGATGAAGATTTCTCGGATGACAGTGCTGTGATTAACGAGACTGATGCCTCTGCAATTTCTCAAAATCTTGAGAATCGTAATGAACCGGACCAGCCCCTTCACCTGATTCTCGGCGATTCATGTTTGAGGAAACTCAATTCTGATAAAATGAGAGTTGAAAACGAAAGAGTTAACATTGTATTTCGTCCAGGTCAGAGTATCAGAGGACTCATCGGGTGGTTGCAGGATGACAATGCAGCTAAATTCAGAAATGTTCACAAAGTAACTGTGCATATTGGCATCAATAGCTGCCGAAATAATATTCACACAAAAAAGTCAGAAATTACGGAACTCATTCATAAAATTAAAGATAAACTTTCAGTTGCTGATATACGCTTCTCTTCAATCCTGCCAACTCTGCATTCAAACTATATCAATCGTCTAGTTGAGGAAACAAATGAATGCTACCGAGAGGTGTGTCGAGAAGAAAACTGTACGTTCGTGGACAATACACCTGGATTCGTTGACATTAGAACATTCGAAATAAGAAGCAATCTTTATTGGGATAATGTCACCCGAGCTTTGATGGGGTCATAGTATTGGCTCGAAAAATTAAATATGTCACAAACTGGAGAAACAGCTCTGACGGCGGTGTGTTTCGTATGGTAACAAGAAGAAATGCGATAGAGAGAGGACACATGGTAAAGAATGTTAATGCGAATGGTATGCGAGACTATCGCCCGAGGTCCGAATTGATGTTCAACAACGAACGTCAGCCAATAAGAAGACAGACAATTAATAGAATGCCTGAAAATAATTCGCACCAGAATGTCAGTGGTGACTCAGTTTTACAAAAAGACTTGATTATGTTTACAAATCAACTTCTTAAATTTTCAGATGTCATCAGTAGGAAATTTTTAAATTGTTAATATACGTGTTGATATTGCGTTACAATAGATGAATGTCGCTACACAAATTACATAGACTTGTGCATAATCATAAAATCCGTATATGCTGAATTCAATAGGTTTTAACAACAAGCTAACGGAAAAACGTTTTATCTTTCAAAATCTAATCTCATCTAAGATGATCGATTATTTCAATTCTAAGCTTATCTAAAATTTAAACAATATTGTACAAGAAACAGTTTTTGGTGTATTAAGATTTTCGAAATTGTCTCCGGTGATCCATCGAGATAGAGCAAACATGACGTCTCATATACATTTACAATCTTCCAATGTGAAAAATATATGCTATACTTCGTGGAATGCACAAGGCCTGGTAAATAAAATTGAAGACCAAGAGTTCATTGCACATCTTGATCGATACGATTTCATATCAATAACCGAAACATGGCATAAAGATGTTGCATCAATACATTTACCGGGATACCACTGTGTATACTATCTCGTATAGGTAAAACTGTAAGAGGTGGTATCGCATTTTTCTGCCGAGTTAAATATCAGAAATTCATCAAAGGAATAAATCACGTGCAAGATTTCGCACTAAGCGTAGAATTTAATTGCAAAATATTTGGCTTGGATACAAATATTATGTTTATATCAGTATATATACCGCCTCAAAATTCAAGTTACTGGAAAACGAATGATAGGAAAGATTTAATTTTTTCAGATATTGAACAATATTTAACAAACTTAGAATCTGATAAACTAATTATATTGGGAGGTGATTTTAATGCAAGAACAGGAGGGAGGCCCGATTATGTTGCATACGACGAGGACAATTATATTTCTCTTCCCGAAAACTATACATTTGACTCTATGAAGGACAGAGCAACCTTAGATAAAGAATGCAATACGTTTGGAAAATGTTTACTTTCAATGTGTAAATCGACTGGATTTCGGATTATAAATGGTAGGACGTTTGGAGATTCGCTCGGAAGCTTTACCAGCTACAATTATAACGGCGCGAGCACAGTCGACTATATATTGATACATGAACGATATTTATCCGATATCACCTACATGTACTTCTGTATTAAATCTCCAACTGACTTTTCCGACCATTGTCAACTTCAATACATTTGAAATTAAAGTTGTTCACTGTAAACAACAACAAATTTAAATATATTTACAAAGAGTCTAACTTTACAACGAAATGGTGTGCGGAGATTGCGTGTAAGGCGAAGAGAGCCTTCTATCAAAATATTATTCAAAATAAAATTAATCAATATAGATCAAACAAATATCCGGCGGATGCTTGTGGCGGATGCTTGTGGCTCGGAAATGGCGACGCGTGATCTTAGTGTGATACTCACATCAATTAATAATGATTCGACGAAGAGAGTTAATGTTAACAAAAATAAAAAGAGGAAAAAGAGAGCTTGGTTTGATGATAGGTGCAAATAGTTGAAGAAAGAAATGGAAAGTGCTATAGGGGAAATGAAGAAAATGCCATATGACAAATCGTTAATTTTGCGATTTTTTAATGCGAAAAAGGCATATAAGAAACAAATAAAATTAAAATCTAGAATCTTTTATCAGGGCATTTCCGAAAAATTAACTAATCTTGAAACCATTGATCCTTCAGAATACTGGAGAATAATAAACAGTCTTCGGTCGAAAAAAGATAGCTCTGATAATTTAAATCCAGATGAAACTGTTGAATTTTTCAAACAGTTACTATGTCCAAGAGTAAATAGTCCACCAAATGAATTATTACCACTGTATAACGTAAAAGTGCCCCTCAGCGACAAACCCATGGCATCCTCAGAAATATTAAATGCTTTGAAACAGCTAAAAAATAAGAAATCCTCAGGATCAGATAACATTTCAAATGAATTATTGAAGACAATTGTCCCACTTATTATTGATGACATTACAAAGCTTTTCAATAATATTTTAGAATCAGGGCACTATCCCAGATCTTGGAGTGAATCACAAATAAAAACATTGCACAAAAAAGGTGACAGGCATGATCCAAATAATTATAGGCCAATTGCTCTTAGTAGCAATTTTGGCAAACTTTTCAATAAGGTCTTAAACACGAGAATAAATTCCCATTTGGAAGACAATGGTCTAATAAGTGATAATCAATTTGGATTCAGAAAGCAACGAAGCACGACTGACAGTGTGTTCATTTTACGAACGATAATTAACAAGTACAAACAATTAAAAAAACCTATGTATGCTGTGTTTGTGGACTTAAAACGATTGGAATACACGGGCAACTTTTGAGGATTTTATCTTCGTTATATGCCTCAAGTTATTATTCAGTCAAAACGTCTGCCGGTATTGGTCCCTCAATTCTATCAACTACAGGCGTTAGACAGGGGTCTTCCTTGTCACTGACATTATTCAAAGTTTTCATAGATGATATAAGTTCAATTTTTGACAGATCCTGTGACCCAGTCCATGTGAACGGACGCTCACTCAATCGTCTCCTTTTTGCAGATGATTTGGTAATGTTCTCGGAATCACAAAGTGGTTTACACACATGCATTAAAAAATTAGAAGAATATGCAATAAATAATAATCTTCAAATAAATTCTGAAAAAACAAAATGCATGGTCTTTCGACAACGTAAAGTTAAAACATACTTTATACCATATTGGCGATATACAATTGGAAATGGCAGACTAGTATAAATACTTAGGTGTTACATTAAGTTCTACTGGGAGGATGAAAAAAACACAGGAAAACATAAGTTCAAAAGCAATCAAAGCTATGTATTTCTTAACAAAGTCAATAAAGTCACAGATAAACTTAACTCTAAGTACAAAATGTAAGCTATTCGATAAACTTATTAAACCCATTATGTTATATGGTTGTGAAGTTTGGTCAACTGATCTAAATTTTCGTTGTACTGATAATAACCCATGTGAACAAGCACACCTGAAATTCTGTAAACCAATATTAGGTATAAACCAGAAAGCGTCTAACCATGCTTCTAGAGCCGAGCTAGGTCGGTTCCCAATAACCAATGACGCGATTGTTCAGCATTTTAAATATATGAATAGAATCTCGCAAATAAAAGATACAGGTATACTTACTGATTCATTCTCTGAATCATTAAAGTGTACATTACCCAACACTTGGATGCAAATTTTAGCAACATATAACATAAAAGTTAATGACATCGGAAAACTAATTGCAAATGACAACTAGAATGCACTCAGAGAGATGCCAACGTGCGCAAAAATGTAATAAACAATAATTAAAAAAATAATTTCGCTGAATTTTACTTAATTTATTTTATTTTATTTAATGTTAGCAAAAAAAGACAATTACCATTTCTCATTTCATCACAGATAAAAGGGAAATTACTATATTAATCATTTAAGTAATTAAAACCAATTCCATGTTGCCGAAAGGATGAGACTTTAATATCGATTACATTTTTTTCAGCGGCATATTTTCATTTTCATTTTCCGATAGTCAAAGTTGACCAAAGGAGCAATTATAAGAAATAATTAATACTATTTGTGTAAATATTGATAGCAGCCAATATGCAACAATAACTATCAATAATTAATCAATAATTAATCAATAACGATCATTTTATGTAATAATAAACTCTTCAAACGGTGTTTGTGTCAACAAATGCTTTTGTTTTGTGTTACGTCATTCGTCGTATTTGACCCGGAACTCGGCTGAAGGTTAGGCTATTCAGCCTATTGTGTAGAATTACGAAATCGCGTTTTGAATGTCTCTCTTTTCCCGCACGATAAAAAGAGGTCTTCGCACGAACCAAAAATGATAAAACTTCCCAATTATAAGTAAAAATACCCAAATGAAGGAGTCTATGTAGGTCCCGAAGGAGTCTATAGACTCTTTGATGTAGAGTTATGATGGAGAAAATGTAGGTCGATCTATTTTTGTCATAACTCTGACGTATTTTGACCTGGGCGAAAAAATCGAAATCGAGGCTCACTACGAGCATGCCAGTTTCAAATATAGAAACAGGGAATCCCGACAAATGGCGATATCGGCGACAAACAAATAATCGAAAACAACACATAAAATAAACATAGCAAAAACGCGGCACAGTAAAAATGTCAGAACGCCGGCCACGAGGTTTTACGTCGTTTTTGGTGACGTCATGGAGTGAAACGGAGTAGGGTAACACCAACCTACGAATCTGTCTGATCGCCATACTGTTGCGCGAGCGCACGTAAATATATAGTGAACTAGAATGCACTCACTGGAGCTGCCTATACTTGCGCCCATCACGCATTTGGCATGTTTTGTGGTGTCTTGCTAACAACAGTTTGAACCACGGGTGCTGGCCCCTCGTTTGAGAGATCCATACAAAAAATATGGATATCAAATTTCAATTAATCCAACGCTGAAGTGTTTATGTGTACGCACAGAATATCTCTGTTATCTCCAGTTGATATATTACACTAATGGTGGTCTTAGTACGAGTTGTTTGACATATTTATAGAACAATATAGACATCGCTGATATGAAGGGTGTTTTGACGATTGGTTGCCGATGATGCTATATATTATACATGTATACCAATGGGTTAAATTACTAGTTTGACTAGAATGATTACCGGCACAATTAAATAAAAGACAAGTTAGTCTTTGATTAAACGTGTATAAATGTCAAGATGCCTATTAGCGACTGATCTATACAGTCATCGGGAACATATCATCATAATGTATATTGCGTTGAGAATGAGAAAGCTTGTTTTCCCAGTTAATAAATAAGGCATTTTAATAATCCATGTTTCCACATTCACATTTTCAGTGTAATTGTTTCTCAATTGAACCATGCGCTCGACTGTTTGCCCGGACATGGTTCATAAATATGCACCAGGATTTTTCGGAACTGTTTTGAACTTCGAAGAAAGTTTCCAGAAATATGTTCGCACCTCACTGTCTCTGCGAAAAAAAAAACGATTTCGCACGCTTTTAGACTTGATCTGAACTCATTTCCCTAGTTTCAAGTTACATAAAATAGGATTCTAATGGGCCGTACTATTGCCCACTTTTATTTTCCATGCAGGGTATAATATATAATATATTTATAATAATAAAACACGAAGCTGTTGGCAGATGGATCGGTTTAGCCTGCCCGTGTAATACGAGTCTCAGCTGTCTGGACATCGACGCAATCATGTCTGGTGTTTTGCGCGCCATGTGACGTCCTGGTGTGCGTTGTGACGTCATGGCGTCGTTATCGGTTTCCAGAAAGAAATCTTTCAATATTGTTCTTTTATGAACGATTTATTACCAAAATAAAACCAGATAACAATGCAATTTAAGTATATATGTGGATTTAATTTACAATTGGTGCAACCGTTTCATATTAGCGCATGTGCATTCTTTACATTATGTACTTCCGGTATGACGTAATATCTTCGCGGAAGGACAAATAAACAGACAAATAAACGGACCGAAAACATTACTTGCGTCCAGTATAGCTGGCGCAAGTAATGATTTGAAATCAAGACATATCGAGAAATTTATACGCGATATATATGATGATGAAAAATCGTCTGGAGCAAATAAGCTTCGTACGTATAGATATATTAAGGATAAGTATATAGTGGAGCCTTTCCTCGAACATACACGATGCCACGAAGCGCGAGAAATGTTTACAAGACTTCGTATTAGTAATCACAATTTGGAAATAGAAAAAGGTAGACATAAACAACTGAAAACCCCAGTTAAAAACAGATTGTGTACAATGTGCGATCAGGCGCGTGTTGAAACTGAATATCATTTTGTCATCGAGTGTAGTGCATACTCTGATCTCAGGGCAAGACTATTTCGAAATATTCAAGAAAATAAGGGTGAATTTTTTTAAATGAGCGATAGTGAAAAATTTTAAACGATTATGAGAAATGATGAAGCAAAGATTATAAATACCGTATGCAACATGATCCGGTTGTTCTTTCTCAGAAGGGGGTCTTTGAAAGTTTAGTATATTATAGTGATAAACAGGAGAAATTATTGGTGGTAGTTGAATGACGATGCATTGCATCAAACAGTTATTGAACAAAATTTATTTTAGTTCGTATTAACATGTTTTAAATTTTAATCCATTTTGTAACTTGCAACTGCCTATATGTTTGGTGTATTGCAATACATATTCTATTCTATTCTATTCTGTACAGCTATTTACATTGACCCACCACCACCCCGCAAATCTCTGTTATAGTGTTAAAATATAGGTGGGTGTCCAAAAATGGTCGGGGGAAAAACTGCCGAAAACGAAAAAAAATTTGAACGCGGGGTGGGTGGGTCCCAACAAGGTTCGATAGGAAAAAATAAGCATACGTTCCTGAAAAATAATTTCCTACACCCCCCCCCCGCCGTTATCACGTATTTTGAAACCTGCGTACCAAAGCGTCAATGATTGTGTTTCCAACCAGACATACAGTCAAAACAAAAATTGTCATTTCGAATATACAGATTAGTATGGTAGTTTATGACAGAGCAGATCAGAAAGTAATAAAGATCGCTTCTAAAGCGGTGCAATACTCTAATAGCGCCCGCTCTCCTGTGGCGAAGCCGCGGAAGCGAAGCGACCTAGGGTACACGTATCCGGATATGAGATATACTAATCAACTTTTTCAGCCCAATCTTAAAATAGATTGAACTTACCTAAAATAGATAACTTATTCATAACTCAAGGGTCAGCCGAGTCCAAAATTATTGTTGGCGAAGGCCGCCATTTTTTATTGTTATCTATACTTCATCATATGTAGGAACAACATGCTCCTAAAGCCAAAGATATATTTTTTTTAAATTAATGTAAATTAAACCAAAGCTCTGGTTAACAAAAAAGTTAAATTGCATGAAAAAGTTTTGTTTACATGATTTATAAAATTATTAAAAATATTTGCCCCGAAAGAGGAATATAGGGGCCGTTTAGATATTTTTTTTTTTTATAATTTTTTTTTCTTTTCATAGTCTGTCTCAATTACATATTAAAGTTATACATAATCAATATACATTAAAAATGAAAAAATAAATTCTTATAACAATATATCTATCTATCACATGCACATTTGAATAATCTCCGTTTTTGAAACTTATCCTTTTTCTTGTTCTGTCTTATTAAATAATCTATAGCATTTATTCTTGTTAATGTGTCATTTCGACAGTTATTCTTATTATAATTCAATTTTTGTGATACTGCAGGGTCGGTCTAAAAATAGAAAAATTTATTTGAATTTTTTGTTTAATCAATTCAATTAAAGTTTTGACCAGAATAATATCTGGTCAAGGGTCGTTAAATAAATTGAGGACACTGTTCCACTTACTATCAAAGGCTTTATTTGTTGTTGAATCAGTCCATTTTACTGCCTGCTTTTCTAGATTGTATTCTTGTTTTACAAATTGTATTGCCCTTATTGCACCTTGTCACATAAATGTATCGTATTATTAATAGTAGTATTGTATTAATTGCAAGTGTTCTCATGACAAAGTCTGAGTCATTTCCGAAAAGTAATTCTTCAATCTTTGTTGGAATTTTCATGTTACATTTGGTATACATTGTTTTTGAAATTTCTTCCCAAAGAATTTTGCTCTGATGGGTAACCAACAAATGTTCTATAGTTTCATTTTCCTTTCCACAGAATGTGCACAATTTTGATGTTATAATCTTACATTTTTCAAGGAAGACATTTGTGACTAAAGTGTTGTGATTTATTTGAAATTGAAAGGCTTGCAGTTTCGTGTTTTTCGTTGTTTTAAATGTTTGCTTATATATTGAATCCCACCGAATTCGTTTGTTTCTAGTTTTAGTTTATGCTCCCATCCTGTATGAGCGCATGGCTTATTTGGAATGACAAGAGTTACAATTTTCCAGTACAGATGGTTGTTCAAATTCTTTTCATGAATTATATTTTCTACTAAATCAGTTCTAGAGCTTTTTGTCAATTTTTTTGTGAGGCCATTATTTTTTTTTCCAATTTAAAGGAATAGAGGCTATTACTCCTTGTAAAGTTAAGTAGTTAACTTTAAGGTCATATCTTGCGAGAATTTCTCCAGTGTCCATAAAAGAACCATTTTCCCGTAAAATATCATTAGTATATAGTGTTTGTTTTTCTATCCAGCTTTTAAAAATTAAAGGTTTTTTTCTCTCTCTGAATGTGTAAGTTATGGAAGAGTGGCTGTTTTTATATTCTACTTCTGTATTGGGGTCTGAGGATAATGTAGCATAAGCTATTAAGACATCTCTCCAGAATGGATTGAATCGCTTAGCAATTCTCATCAGGCTGGCTTTATTCAAATTTAGAAGAGCTGAGCCTCCATATAGGTGCATTTTATCTATTAAAATGATTTTCCAATCTGAATAGATAAAGGGATCTAGGAGTTTTCTAAGCCATGTTATTTTTAAAGATTTTGAAAAGGTTTTAATATCTATAATTTTTAGTCCACCATTTTCAATATTTTGGACTAGTGTGTCTCTCTTAATTTTATCTCTTTTTCCATCCCAAAAAAACTGAAACAGCAAGCGTTGCATTTCCTTCAATATGTGTGCATGTGGTTCTGGTAAAACGGTCAAGATTTGTATAATAATTGGTAAATTAGCATTTTTATCACAGTAGTTTTTCCAATGTGAGACAGTGTCCTCAATGCCCAATGCTTTAAAATGTTTTCCATTTTATTTTTCCTTTCTTTCCAATTTTCAGACACAAGAAGAGGATCTTCTAAGTCGAACAAAATCCCCAGTGTTTTAAACTTTCCTTGGTAGTTCCACTTTATTTTAGTGTTATTATTTAGGGGTTGTGTGCATCATCTTTTGGATCCAAACCATATAGCTTCAGTTTTTTTTCAAAGTTTGCCTTCAAGGCTGATAATTTTTCAAAAGCGTTAATAAGATCAATAGCTCCTTTGAGTGATGATTCACTATCATCTAGCCATATTACTGAATCGTCGGCATACTTCTTTATCGTTTATTGTTATCCCTTTTATATTATTATCATATTTTAAAGCTGCCGAAAATAATTCAATACAAAGAAAGAATACATAGGGAGACAAATGGACTCCCTGTTTAACTCCCTTTTGGAGATTAAATTGCTGTGACAAATGTCCGTTATTGATAACAAGACTGTTCGTTTTGTTGTATAATGTTGTCACACATTTACATATGATTTTCCCAAAACCAAAAAATTCCAAAAGTTTTCTGAATGAATTTCCATTTTATTGAATCAAAAGCTTTATCATAATCTATTAGTAGAATTAAACCAGGGATATTTTGTTCTTGGCAGTCTATTATCAAGTCATATGTTAAGCGTGTACATTCCCCTATATATCTGCCTTTCGTGAACCCTTTTTGTGAATCATTGTTTTAATTTGTGTTTTTATTCTATTAGCTATTACTGCTGAAGCCAGTTTATAGTCTACATTCAGAAGAGTGATAGGCCTAAGATTTTTAATGTATGATTTGTCTTTTCCTGGCTTAGGTAAACAGGTTATCACTCCTTGGCATTGCGATATTGACATATATCCTTTTTTAAATGTATCATTTATAGAGTTCAACAAATAAATTGAGATCCAAAAGAATCTATAGAACTCGGCTGTAAAACCATCTATCCCAGGTGATTTATTATTTTTGGACATTTTCAAGGCGTTTACTAATTGCATGTTTGTTATAAGTCCTTCACATGATTTTGTCTCATCACAGGATTTGTTACACAGAAAAGGGCTGTTAGAATCCATAAACTGGTTATAGCTTGTTTCGTTACATTTTATATCTTGTTCTTCATTTTCACTGTATAAAGCACTATAAAAATTTCGTTGTGCTTCCAAAATTTCTTCTATCTCGGATGTAGAAGTACCATCTCCGCGTATAATTTTTTGGGATAAGTTTTTCCGTATAGTTTCTTTTTTCTAAATATGCAAAGTATTTTGTATTCTTTTCCCCTTCAGCATACCACTGTGCTTTAGCCCTAGTCATCAGTCCCTTTACATGTGTTTGTCTTAAGGTATATAACTCATTCTCCAACACTTCTCCCTCTTTTTGGTAATTTTCCATTTTTGTTTCATCAAATAGTTTTTGATTTTGTTCTATATTTTGTTCTAGTTCTCTTTGCTTTTGGATAATATTTGTCTTTCTATATGAACTATATGCTATTGTTTTCCCTGTTATGGTTAACTTTATCATTTACCACAGCATTTGATCATCTATGTTGTATTTTGATTCATTTATTTTGTATCCTGTTACTGTGTATTGATCTACTGTCTTTATTATTATTTCTTTTACCTGTTCCACATAATGTGCCTCACTTAGAAGAGAATTGTTAAATTTCCACGTTCCATTTCCTCTCTTTTGTTTTTCAATTGCGAATTATGTGCGGACTGAAATTTGTTGACATCTTGTCTTGCAGCAATTATTCCCGCAACATAAATATAAGTATATGCTAACTCTTATTCGGTTCGATACAGTTATATTGTATTGTGTATATATGTCACCAGATAACTTGTATATATACATTGTATCATATTGTCTCCATATTTGGAGGAATAAACATATCTCTCACTCTTATATGTATCCATTTGGAAATTATGCACAACGTTCCAATCCCCAGCCCAGATAGTAGATAGGTTGCCGAGTTATGTAACCTTTTCTATCACGTTCTCAAAAAAAGTAATATTATCTTTGTTCGGACCATATATTGCTACTAACGTAAGTCTTTGATTTTTTTATTGTTATCTATTATAAGATAATTTCCATTTTCATCCGAGATGCAATTATGAATTTTATATTCAAAGGAGCTTTTGAACCCAATTGCAATGCCTCTACTATTACTACTGAAGGATGCAAATTTCATTTCGTTTCCCCATTCATTTCTCCAGATACGCTCACATTTTTTTGTGGCATGGGTATCAATGAAGATGCTAATATCATACTTTTGTCTAGGCCGTTTAGATATTATCTTCCATTTTCTAACGGTATTTTCGTCTATAAAAGATTGATGAATTATTCTCAAAGTTCAAGGCCGTCAAAGTGAAACTATAAGTTCCGATTGAAAGACCGCAGAGTCCTTTTAAGATAACTTTTTGGAAAACCAGTAAAGGCGTCATGACATCAAGACGTGCATCATGACGTCACAACCTATAAATCGGCGCGCAAAACTCCAGACACTGAGGACTGCGTCGATGGCCAGACATCTGAGACACGTATTACACGGTCAGGATAAACGACACATCTACCAAACATTTACGTTATATGTCATTATTTACATATATATGATTGTCTTGTGTCCAGTTACGGTTTATCATCAAATCCTTCTAAAGATAAAAATTCATCCGATAATCCCATGAACAGTAACAAGTGGGCGCAAATTACGTTTACGTATGATCATATTAGCGCAAGCGACCTAGGGTATACGTTTGCGAATATGAGATATACTAATCGACTTTTTCGGCCCAATCTAAAAATAGATTTAACTTACCTCAAATAGAATAATTTATTCATAACTCAAAGGTCAGCAGAGTCCAAAAAATTATTGAAAAGTTTGTTTACATATTTTATAAAATTATTAAAAATATTTGCCCCGAAAGAGGATTCTAGGGGCCTTACTGGCCGTTTAGATTTTGGGTCATTCTCATGAAAGCGTATAGATTCGTTTTGAAAAATAAAAAAATTCAAACTATTCAACAAGTTCTAATTTTATCCCCATTGAAAAATCAGATAGGTGACCAGCAAGATGTCAATAGTGGCGCACTGTTACACTCTTTATCTTGCAGGCGGGAAACATTCTTAGAAGATGACGCAATAAACGATGTCAGTGGTGTTACTGCACAATGGTGCCCCATGAGGTAGTTCTATGCGTAAGGTGTACACATTCCATATATTTCTACAAATAGATTAGTTGTGTTAACATAAAATTGTGATGAAAATTTGCACATTAACTGGTCCATGAAATGTTGAACTAGCACCATACACCCGAGAACGCATAAAGTGGGTCAATAGTTGAGTACCAATGTTCTGATGGATCTGATCATACCAAGGGTACTTTGTGTGACATCTCACCAACTGTAAGGGAGTGACTATACATTGGCTGTCTTTTGGTGCACATTTGGCAAAAGCAGCTCATATGGGAAATTTTGATAACTGATTAATCACAGGTAACACCACTGACAAAAAGTAACACCACTGACGCTGATTGTAACACCAATGACATTCACCATGTTGGGCCTTTATTAACAGCTACGTACAAATGTATGTAAAAAATGTTTATATTTTGTTATGTTTGGAGTCGTTCCAATAACAGAATGGTTAAACTAAATAACAAAATACCCCAAGTCCTCTTCATTAAAGTGACATACTTGACATGTTTTCTTTAAAAATGTCAATGAATTGAATCAGAATGTTGAAAAGAACAAACACATTGTTTAACTCCACACTATATACCTACTATAGTACATGCTAAATGTTACAGAAAAAACCATCATGCACCGTGGCAGTCTAATAAAAATATTTAACCCATATTAACGGGTCTAACCACCATACATCTACATGTATTTCTCATACCCAAGGCTGTGGAATGGTGTTTCACAGAACCATTTAAAGTGTCCCAACAGGTCTGTTCGACCAAACTGAATGAGAATATGTTACATAATAACAATGTGTCATATAGTAGACCAATTCTTTGTTGAAATAACCTGCTCATATATTTACTCAAATATTTAACCCATGTGGCCTTCTATCTGTGTGACAAAACACAAGCCATGCACTGTGCAATGCAAGGTCTGGTGTTATGAGAATCAAATGACCCATGTTTTCGACAACAACAAACAGATTCCTTTTCTGCAAACAACTCTTAAGATTTAAGATGTTCAAGTTATAAATTATGCCAATTAAGTTGGATATGTTGCATCTATAGTAACACCACTGACACGGTAACACCGCAGACATTTCAACAAACAATCAAACATACATCCCTTTGCTTTTTACCAAGGTTGTTTTGTTTGCATAAATTTTAAATTATATTCCTCATATTACAATGTCATGGGGCGTTTGTGGGTAAATTGTGATAGCATGCCTGCATACGGGAGTTAACACCACTGACTGAAATAGATACAATTTTTAATTAACCTGTTTTGATGGTTTATATCCACTTTAACCTTCTGTGATATTTCAAAACTCCTCCACGACTTTCAAGAATGGCTGCAACAGAACTTAGCAAAGATCAGCAATTCTACTCTCAACTGTTTCGTATTACCATAAATAACAATTAGATTTTGGTAACACCACTGACTACTTTCCGTTATACAACACCGTCACTCATCCCGCTACAAAAATCAGAACCTACTGTGAGGTCTATATATTTTAATATGAATATTGAGTATAGAAGAATAACTTCGGGTGCAATATCAACAGACACTATCCGCGCTTTGTTGTCTTTTGTGTGTTGCTATAACTTTAATGTTCATTGTTTGCACAGGTAACAGCACTGACTTCTGGTTAGTATGAAGGTTCATAAATACGCATAGATAAATGGAATATGGAGATAGATCATGTTATGTTATACAACGGACTCCCCTTTCATAAAAACGGAACCTTTTTCCATTGTACACAAAGCAGCAATTCTGAAAAATGAAATGAACACAATATATACGCTTTTGTGAGAATGACCCTTTTATCATTCATTTTCTAACGGTATTTCCACCTAAAAGATTGAAGAAATATTCTCAAAGTTCAAGCCCGACAAACGGAAACTATTAGTTCCGATTGAAAGATCGCAGAGTCCTTTTAAGATTGCTTCTTGGGAATCCAGTAAAGGCGTCATGACACCAAGACGTACATCATGACGTCACAACCTACATCGGCGCGCAAAATGCCAGACAGGACTGCGTCGATGGCCAGACAGCTGAGACTCGTATTACACGTGCAGGATAAGCATCCACATTTACGTTATATGTGAGTTAATATATAATACTTATGTAGCCGATAAAGGTCTGTATCCTAGCTGTATGGATCTGTATGATGATGGATTGTGAAATAACACCTTTAAGACCTTTGAAATTTATGTACGAACAAGCTTTCGGCTTTCGCCTTTCTCAAGTTCACTCACAATGGGGCAATTTTGTTATCAAAATGTGTAATTACTAAACCGGAAATATTTACTATATAGACTATATAATACTCCGACGATACCGGTACACTTCTGTTACACGAACTATAGTGACCTTTGAACTTCCCATGATTCTCTTGGATTTCCCATAATTCTAATATCGGGTATGAAAAACTTTTCGCGCCGAAAACATTCACTCGATTTCGAATTCTTCGACATGGCACTTCGATTAAGTTTTCCAACCCACCCTATTCCCCTTTTTCTAATTTAGATAAGTTTTAGATGATTGTTCACGGTAATTCGCTTGCCGCTAGAATAATGGTTATTTCTTGAGATTTTGTCTCTGTTCTGATTACATAATATTAATAATATGTGTTATATATTTATGTGGGCAGAAGTTGCAGACTTCATAATCATTTCATGTGTAAAAGGTAGAGTGCAAGCATGAGGAGGAGAGAAAAGTGAGAGTAAGGTTTCATTATTGTTCACATGTTTAATGTATGTTTGTTGGGAGATCACATCTCAATAAATAATATTATGGCCATTCCGTCTTAGTCATAATTTCCATATGGAGTGGTTCTAATTAATAGCAACCACAACGCGCCACGAGCGCGTTGTTGCTTTTCAAGTTTAGGCGTGAATGGCGTCATTAATTTTTACAGTACCATGAAACAGAATTTCGACGCGATGAAAAACGTAGTCCCGTCGCTGGCTCAGTCCACTCCGCTTACTACTCCGTAACGTTACGCTCCCGACAGAGTCCAGTCAGGACCACCATCTTAGGAGGCGGAATTCCGCCCCCTACTATTTTTAGGTACGACGTCATGACTCATTACGTCACAACTGTCAGCTGTGTAAACAAACATTCATTGTATTCATTACAATGGCTGCGCCCGTGTTTATCACCTGGATTATCACCTGGATAAAGTACTTTCAATATTTTTACTTGTTTTTTACACATTTTACCCAGTATTTATAGATGTTTTACACAGTGTCTTTCAAATATGTCATCCGATGAAAATGTAAGTCTTGATGAATGTTTTATATGCGCGAAAAGGGATTTTAAGAAGGAGAAGCGGCGTTTGACTAACGAATTTGCACATGCAGTGAGAGAACTTTTCGGCGTAGACACAGCGGTTGGGTGTCCGATATGCAGAGGTTGTGGACGAAGATTGATGACATTATACGGAAATTTCGTTGAGATGAGAGATTCAATTCTCAGAAAACCAGGTAAGGATAATACTAGACAACACTCAAGTCTCAAAAACACAGGCATTCTAAACATGATAATTCATTAATTGAGTGATATTAATTTTTTATATATATACTATACTAATAGCTATACTAAGTTATAGCGTATAGATGTATTCAAATTTGTATTTTCATAACGCCCATAACACAATATTTTGTTTCGGAACGGGTGGGGCAAGAAATCCTGGCAAGCGCCTAGGAAACAAAATGCTGTCCATTTTTTTTTTGGACCTAAGATACAGAAATTTTGTTTGGGAACTGGGGCAAAAAATCCTGACAAGCGCCTAGAAACAAATTGCTGTCCATTTTTTTCTGAGGCCTAGGATACAGAATTATATCCCAAGATTGAGTCAAATGTATTGAGGGAAATGTTCAGATAATAAGTTCAACAAACGACCCTTTATATGAACATTTCCAATGGGATAACTACTCATAAATGATGTTCCAGTATAGTAAGGGTTAAGGAGGAAGTTTTTATATTGTCAATCTATAGAAACATAAAAATAATCACACACCGTTAGGGATAACCTGCCCTTAATAGATTACCTGTCATTGTATCTCGTCAAATTATAGTATCACAAATACTCTACTCCAATATCATGTCAGGTATAATGGATCATAATGTGTCTATGTAACTTTTGCTTGTATCTCTCTGATATTGAAACAGTCAATTTGTATGTCATTTATCGTATATTATTCAAAATTAACTGGTATTCAGGATTTAAGGGGAGGGGGTGATACCCTCTTCTAGTGGTAGTTCTTCTGAAATTTAATTTAATAAAATGGTCCATACATGTAGGTATTACAACAAAATCAAACATAATCATAACTGAAAACTCCTGCTTTTGGGCAACACTAACATGTATACACTAAGTCTTTATAAGAGACGGTCATTGTAACAGACATGGACCAGATGCAAGTAATCCAACATACACACCATTTCATTCGGTGGGGGGTATAAAACTGAAGAATCCATATTTATAGCACTGCTTTTTTTTCAGCATTACATGATAGCCCATCTCCTGAACTTAAATGTCTTGAAGTTAAAAGGAGTCAGATAGTTACCGGCATCAGAAACAGCAGTGTGGCTACAACTTTGTCAGATACACCAGGTATGTCTTGATATGAATTTCATTGACCATATGTTTTTAATTTTAAAGATGTAATTGGGGTTCCAGACAAAAAACTTATTTTGTTAAATTTTGTAAGAAAATGGTAAATGTTGAAAACAAAATATGACATGTAAACTGGACCAATTAAATTCATTAATAAGTGGGAACTTGATATTTTTATAGCATATTCGCATAATTTTGATTCAAAGTTTGGTCTGAAAAGGGTATATCTATATCCGAGATACAGAGGCAGTAGTACATGTAATTATAATTTTTCTAGATTTGTTGCTGATAGGATTTTGGACAAATTGTCCAAAAATCAGGGTTTAAGACTCTGAACCCCAAATTTGACATTCTGTCCTTAAAATAAAAAAAATTGGCCCAAATTTGACTACTAAAATACATTTCTTCTGTCCAGTTCCTTTAATTGAACAAGAATTCTTTATTTGTAGCAGCAGGTAAATTTTTGAAGCTTTAAAGGTACTCAATCCCGGGGGTCAAAAATATTTGATTCGAGTCGAGGAAGTCACCCATCAAAGCTCAGATTTGTTAGATATCGATTTTAGAAATCTATTATTTTTCATTATCGGGAATACTTTCTGGCCCACAACTTAGTCAAAATTGCGTTATTATTACCACTTTATTTTAGAGTTATCCATCCTTGTCTGTTTGAATAGATTTTGGTGTACACATCTAGAGCAGATTACGGCAGTTGAAGGCAATTATTAGTACTCATCTCGAGTAAATAACAAATTTCAAAAATCAATATCTAATAACTCTGAGCTTTGTTTGATGGGTTTCTCGACTCGAATCAAATATGTTTTACCCCCAAAGCCAAAGAAATAGTAATATAGGACCCTCTGATCGGATTGTTGTTGTTGGCATCTGTTGAGATGGGGACCCTCTGTTCGGATTGAGTACCTTTAACCCTGACTGAACATTTTGAAAAAAATCTGGTGCTAATGCATTCTCTTATATATGTGAGTCTCCCATAGGGAGCCTCACATATAAGAGACTACATTAGCCGAGCAATATTTACATTGACCTTGTAAGCCAGTGTATTTTCTTATATATGCTGGGCTCCCTATGATTGTTATAGACTGCATTAAAGGTACTCAATCTGATAAAACTCC
Organism: Siphonodentalium dalli; assembly: GCA_032622095.1. Taxonomy (NCBI): domain Eukaryota; kingdom Metazoa; phylum Mollusca; class Scaphopoda; order Gadilida; family Siphonodentaliidae; genus Siphonodentalium; species Siphonodentalium dalli. Next base: position 124,173,790 of record CP136065.1, on the reverse strand, counting down.
TCTCAATTACTATTTCAATGGCTTCGGGGGTCAAAAATATTTGATTCGAGTCAAGAAAGTCACCCATCAAAGCTCAGATTTGTTAGATATTAATTATTTTTGACCTGGCAAGAATTTGTTGATTTTTTAAATCTGTTATTTCCCCGAGATATATCACTTTTTGCCGCCTGGCAAATATTCGTCAAGCCGACTGTCTCGGTCCAAATTGTGGATGAAGATGGATAACTCTAATTTTAGATTAGACAGCTTTTGTACCTACAATGTAGTACTTCATTAATTTCAACAGAAAATCTCCAGGCGATATAATTTATTGTGTTCAGGCAATTTATGCTATCTGAGGGTCAGTACTAAGAGTAATATTCATGGGGAATACAGAGCCCACTATCTTTTAAACTGGTAAATGAGGTAGTTAAAGGTACTCAATCTGATTAGCTGGTCACCATATAATCAGATTCCAACAACAACAACATTTTGAAACAATTTATTATTGATGGCCAGATTTTACAAATATCTATAACACCCAAAGCCACTTGATTTTAGAGTTATTCATCTTCATCTGCAATTTGGTCCTAGACCATCGCCTTGACAATTTTTTGCCAGGTCAATAACAATTACATATCTCGAGAAATAATAAATTTCAAAAATCAATGTCTGCTTTGATGGATTCCTCAACGGATAAAAAATTATTGTCATAATGCATATAAACTCTGGTTCTTTGCAGACACATGCATCATAACTTCCAGTAATACTGGTCCATTGCATACACTACAAAGCAAGGAAAATGTCACCCATTTTGAAGCTTCAGGAAAATCACAACAGGAAGAAACAGCAAGAGGTATAGATTATTCTCAAATACCCATTGAACCTACAATTAAATAGTGCCAGGTGTAACCAAATGTAGCATCAATTTTTTTAATTTATTATTTCTCAAGATATGTAATTATTGTAGGCCTAGAATTTTTTTTTTTATTTTTCAAATCTGTTATATCCCATGATTTCTACATTTTGCCACCTGGCAAATATTCGCCAACCGACGGTCTTGGACCAAATTAATGGGTTAACCATATAAAACCATTAAGAGAAAGATTCCGGTTGTTATTTGTCATTAGCAGTGTCTCAAAATAGGCCCATATACATTAATTACATGATCAGACCCGTATTCCATTCATTAAACCCATTCTACATAATGACATCGGTCATTGTATAACTGGAAATAGCGCCAAGTGTACCAAAATGTAGTATTGTTGCACAAACGTGATTCGGAATTGGGGGATGGGTAATGAAGAAGAATCGGTGTCTGTGACTGATTTTGATATAGTTTGAAAAGTTATTTCAATAAATTTATGCCGCTAAATACTTCAGAGATAATTTATTATCTGGGACTATTTCTTTACACGGACAAACAACGCATAGTTATGTGAAACGTCATCGCAGATGTTATAGAAGTCACTGTTAGTTATTATTTGCTGATCCTCATATTGTACTCTGGAATGGTCTGTTCTTCAATTCTGGGATGTTTTTGATAATAGATGTTTAGATATTTTATTCACAGATAATTAAGTTACAGCAAAACATCAATAATAAATCAAAAGTCCCATTAAATAATTATCTTATAACCGAGACACAACCTGCTCTAGATTATGATGCAAGTTGTTTTCTGTATTTATTCCACACCCTTGTGTTGGATAAGTTTAATCCATGAATGTGACAGTCTTTTAGAAACTTATTAATATTATTATATAGAGAGTAATCAATTGGTTCCGAGAATTTCCTTAAATAATTTACGAGATACGTCGGTAAGAAACGAGTGCGTGTTAGCACACGAGTTTCTTACCTAAATGTCTTTCGCCTCGAGTGAATTATTTAATGCAATTCTCAGATCTAATTGATTACTCTATTTATTACACTTCTGCATCAATTGGTTCGCCAAATATGATTGAAACACACTGTATTAATGTATGAAAGTCCTGATGTGGCGAAAAATTAACCACCTAAAATTCAATCTAGATCAGTAAGCGACGTAACATCAATAATGTAACGAGAAATGACATAATTCACTAGTGACATTACTATTTTTAATTAACGGCGTTTTCAATGGAAATCGCACATAGGAGTGTAATAAAATATATTAATTTATCTTTGTATTTCATTTTCAGATCATCTTTACAGCAGTTCTGCAACAGCTGTTCACAAAAGCCAGGCATCAGAAAAGGTACCAAAAAAAACTTGTTTCTCAGCTTGTGAAATTGATCATGATTACACAGCAAGTGTTAAAAAACCTAAATATGTAATGACCTATGATAAGAATGACTATGTCCACAATTTCTTATCAGCCCAGGAGAGATTCATAAAATATGGTCAGACTGAGTATGAGCTGAGTGATGCTGATTACCTGGGAATCTCAACATTGTGGAAACAAAATATCTCTGATGTCAAGGGTCTTATAAGATCTTTGATGGCTCTGCCCTCTGTTAGGCAATGCATTTTGTTTGAGTTGATGTCTGAAAATTCCTCCAACATGTGCAATCTTGTTGGCAGGAAACACAAAACAAGTACACTTATGGAAAAAGACTTTGTGGATCTAAAATCATTTTCATGGGGTGATATTGTGTTGGAGTTTATGGAAAAGTTGCCCGTTCTTTTCAACATGATCACTTCAGCAATTATCCCACAAAGGCATATGTGTGATGCAGAGAAATCGTTGAAGATTTTACCAAGACTTGGCATGATTTATGGGATAATCCTCCAATCCTATGATAAAGAATTGAGCAAGGTACAGAGACTAACATCGTCAATCTTAATGGAAGCTATTTGTGACCAAAAAGTGTTTGATAGACTGCAGTCACTGCACCCACTTGGTATATGCCTCAATTACTTCAGTGGGCTTGAGTTGCTCGACAAATTTAAGGGTGAGTTCAGTAACAGGTTGGTTGAGCTGATCAAGAACGGAGAAAGATTCAGAATTGTTGGTGACAACATCAACTGGAAAGTAAGTGTACGGGACCAGCGTTCTGATCGCCAAACCAAGATGTTCAATGCCTTTGCATCAGCAGTGATCCATCAACCCGTCAAATTTGATGAATGTATTGACAACACCCTGCCAGTTCTAAGTAATGATTCTCACACATTATTTTTACCATCAGAAGAAGAATGGGATATCCTTTACAATTCATATGCAGGACAGATTTGTGAGGTTGCCAGCAAAATAATACCAGCACTGCAGTTCTGTGAAGATTGGCCAGCAAGGAGGAAAGTAGCTTATTCTGGTGAGACAGAGTTCATTCCAATGCCAGTGAGGTTCAAGAATGAACAGCATTATGCCGAAGTTGTTGACATATTGGCAGACTATGAGAAAATTCTAACAGAGAGCTACCAGAAAGCAGGAAAGGAACTTGATGGAGTTCATATCCATATTGGAGGTGATCAGATGACCCGGGAAAGGTTTTCAGGAGCAAAAAGATTGAGAGCGCAGGGAACAACACCACAGGAGAACTTTGCCCATTTGTCTCCCATTACATTTGAAATGTTCCACCTGGCCATGAATGTGCAGGAGCTCATTATGAAACAGCTCAATAATGAGAAAAGTTCTGGAGATCTAGGTACCCTTCACTGTGAAAAGAACAGAATTGGCAGGACACAAGTAAATGAAGATGTAAGGAAGGCGTATGACCAGAACAAAGACTTCATTACTTCATTCACATCTTCTTATATCGCTGCAGCAGTGATGGATTATTTCGGAATGCAGGAGCTGAACTCAACACCAACTGTAAACTGCCCGCCAAAGGACTGGACTTCACATTATGAGAAAATCCAATGGCTGAAAATCCACATGAGAAATATCATTGATAAATATGTATTCCAAACATCAAAAGGGCAGATACAAGACTTGCGAATAAAACCGAAGGAGCTTGTTAAAGGTATGGTATTCTGTACTTATAAAGCATGAACAAAATCAGCAATCTTTTCGAGAAAAAATTACAATTTTACGATAATGGACATGGAAATACCATGACGTAACTAAGTGAGGAACTGTGCCATGACATCATTAAATTGATACAAGCTTATATTATACTGAATTAACAAATTTTTCCAAGGTTTTCGTTTCTGCCAACTTCACAGTTTTCCTCTACCCTGAAGCCAGTAGATCTATAAAGTTTCAATTACATTTATAATGTACTCTTGAATATTTTTTCTAACATAATAATTTACATTACCAGGGAGTACTCATATCTTATAAATTTGCGATGCTAAGGGTGCCTTTGAATTATTTTCTTTCTCTGAATGAACATTTTTAGCAACATCATACAAACTTTCCTAACTTGTTTACAGTTGATGGAATTGTTGTTAAAATAAATTTGAGAAATGGGAAGAGTGCAGACTTAATATTGCCAACGGACAAAATTCCAGAAACTCCACCACCTCAGGATTTGGTTAAAAACTACAGCCATCGAGTAATGGAATTGGGAATGATGTACTCCAGTCTGTTAGATGTGACAGCGATGCCCGAGCGAGCTTTTGGCCTGGCAGTACTAAAATTAGTAATGATCTACTTGAGAACAGCGAACAGCAGATCTAAATATGCCTCGGAAATCCAGAGATTTCTAACACATCAAATTTGCATGCTTTCTCCCAAAGCTGCTAATGAGGAGTTTTATGGTCTGTTTGTTAATACCCATGATGGCCAAGTAAATAACTACATCCCTGCAGATCTCCGTATGGAACATTATATCAAGGACATCAAGAGAAATATCAAGCACATGTTTTCAAACCAGACGGAAGGCAACATAGAAAGGCGGACCAGTGCTCTTTACAGTTTGCAGATGATAACCAATAACTTCAAGAAAGCCTCGTCAGTTCGTGAGAGAAGTACATCTCACTCCAAGGTACCTGCAGAAGGAGATGAGCGATCCATGATTGATGATCTGCTACTGAAGAAAGTATTTCAGGAAACACCTGGTAGAAGCCATCATGGATTCCCAAAGATGGGGACCTCATTACTTTCCAATCTCAAAACATCAAATATGGTTTGCTGGCTGAATGATCAGTCACGCAAGTGGATGTCTGAGATTGGAAATTAATATCTACATTGCAATTGATACCAAATATAATCAAATTGATTACAAAGCTCATTTGAATCACGTTAAGTTTGAGTGTGAAGTATATCATATTGTCCATCCCATCCTTGTCGCATGATAACTTGAGTAATATTCAACAGCATTTCTTGATATTAGATATGTGGTTCACTTTTGAGAAGACGCAGGCCAAGATCGAATGTGGTCACGGTCCAATGATTTTTTGATGGAGTTATGCCCCCTTTTCGAATTGAAAATCAGATTTAATGTTGTCCGCATGTTAACATGAGAGCAATATATATTCAACAGAATTTCTTGATATTTGGCATGTAGTTCAAACCTGAGAAGACACAGACCAAGTTCAAATATGGTCACTGTCCGATGATTTTTGGGTAATATGATATACTTCACTCAAATTTAAGGTGATTCGAATGAGCATTGCAATTTGATTATATTCAGTTTTTCGACTTAGAAATAATTGTTTCTGTGTTATCCGCATGATAACTTCAAGTTCTATTTTATTCCACTTGTGTTGTCTCAATAATAATTTGAGTATTCTTCAAAAGAATCTCTTGAGACTTTGTTTGTGGCTCACCTTTGAGAACATGCAGGTGATCGTCAAGTTTGAGTCAAATTTTTCCAGAATTCAATTTTTTTGTTCTTAAATTTATCCAATTTTTCAATTGGCTAATACAGCTATTTCTGCACAATGTGGTAGGAATTATTCTCTAACAATGATTTCTAACCATGCAGACCAATCAGTATGGAATAAATTTTGCATAATTATAACATAATTATATATCTTTTTTCAATGTTTTTTTGTCATATTTTAGGATTATGGTGGTTGATGCTACAGTCACATGTGCATGTCATGTAAGTTTTTTCCTGATTTTTTCATGTTGTATACAATGCATATCTCATTAATCAAAGATTTCTCTTGGCTTAATCAAAGATTCCTCTTTGCTTATGACAAAATATCTTTAAGATCTGTAAGCGTTTCACTAATAGTCAATGAATATGATACAATGAACTAATGCATTTACTCAATGTGTGTGATACAATGAACTAATGCATCTACTGAATGTGTGTGATACAATGAACTAATGCATCTACTGAATGTGTGTGATACAATGAACTAATGCATCTACTCAATGAATATGATACAATGAACTAATGCATTTACTCAATGTGTGTGATACAATGAACTAATGCATCTACTGAATGTGTGTGATACAATGAACTAATGCATCTACTCAATGTGCGTGATACAATGAACTAATGCATCTACTCAATGTGTGTGATACAATGAACTAATGCATCTACTCAATGTGTGTGATACAATGAACTGATGCATATACTCAATATGTTTTAAGATCTATAAGCTTTTCACTAATATTCTAGGGTATAAAATAACATATTTGAGGCAAGAATTTTGAAGCAACCCCAAAATATCACAACAATGTTAAGCAGTGAGTTATGGCCATTTCTTTAAATTAAAATTAATGATGTTCAATGAAAATGATAACTTTTGTTTGCTTTAATATCACATTGGATGACAAGTTGACAAATTGATATGTGCATTATATGAGAGAATATACAAATGCCAATCAGAATATGCACCCTAACCCCCAGCATTTTAACACTTTTCAACTATGAGTCAAAGCATCCAAATACAATAAAAACATTAAGTTTGGTAACACACATTCCAACTTGTTGTCTCTCAAGTCATAAATGCATGAATTTTTAACTTAAGAAATCACTACAAATTATTTTTTCATAGCTCAAAACAGTTCTGAATAAAACCATACTCAGACTGTAAAAGTACTTTAGAGTCTGGGTATGTTTTTTATCAGAACTGAGCACAAAATTGATCTTATAAATCCATGGAATTTATAAAATAGCAATAATTATCAAAGATTTTTGTGTAATTTTTCAATGAATTGTGAACCTACCATATCTCATCACATTATTCATAGCTGCGACAACACTTGTTGAATGATCGAAATTATATTTTGAATATAAGTGTCATGCAAATACGGAAAAGCAGCCTTCACAGCTTCAGCAGAATTGAACATATTATAATTTGTTGCCAATGCCTCTGCAATATCCTCTGATAATCCAGTGTACATAGAGGATAATTGTCCTGGTGGATTTTCTTGGATGAAGTATGACATTAAGAAGTATTTAATGACATGTTTTGCATTACTTGATTCATTTACTGTTGAGCTTTCTTCTGAGCTTGACATCACCTGGTCAGAGCACTCGCTGCATGGGCAAGATTTCCGGCAAACATCACAGCATCTATGGCAATTTTGTATGCTATTCAAACTTGTTCCAAAATAATTGCAAATGAATTCCCTGCGACAAGTATCTCTCTTACAAAAATTTCGCATTGGATCTGTCATACCAGGAACATTGACCGCAATATCAGAAGAACAATAGAAAAGAGTGGCTTCAACCTGACTACCGTCCCTGCCTGCCCTACCAATCTCTTGAACATAAGCTAGAAAAAATAAAAAATGATAATTTAACGGGGAGTGTTATGGGATAGGTGCCATTGACATCATATGATTTAAAGGGGGACTCATGATTAATTAAATAAAATAATTAATTACATGTGTACCTAAAATGTTTGGACCCATGGGGCTGAAAATTGTTACACAGGTTTAATTTGACAAGGGGAATGCCATGCATTAAAGGGGGACTAATACATTATATGAACAAAGATAGATGATCAATAAAGAGCCTTATTATCAGCTTAGAAGAAAATTGGTACATAGCCGTAACTTGACCAGGGATTGTCATGGGATAGGTGGGATTGTCATGGGATAGGTGCCGTGGAGCTCAGTTTAATAATAATAACAACAATAAAGAGCGTCTATTTTCAGCTTAGAAGATATGGAGGGAGAATAAGGTTATCTCTCAAAATATTCAAGTGAAATTATTTTGTTCATGAATATAAAGTTTTAATTTTAGATCTTTCCTGAAAGATAATAAAGATTTGTACTGATTAAGCTAGGCCTGAACTGACCATAATATTTGGATTTCTCACTGTTTGTGAAGACCATGGTGTACTTTCAATAATGTTCTCATTGTTCATGAGTGTTGAAATTACTCTTTAACTTCATATCTTATTTTATAGGGGAAAGGCTGATGCTGATGGTCATGTTTATCGTCATCTGCTGGAGTAAGTCCTTTTTTTATTCCTCACTTTTCTATAGAAAATGATAATTCGGAAACATACATGGCACAGTACTAATTTGGTTTGAATCATTACTAGTATGTACTAGTATGTACATTTGATTAGAACAAAATGTTAATTGTTTGAATCTGTGCTCATAGTTGAGACACTCTACTCTGTAATGTATTTATTTCCTTTGTAAATCAACTCACTTATTTAAAATTAAGCATTAAAGATCATGTGCCAGTGCATTCTCTTATATATGTGAGGCTCCCAATGTGAGACTTGCATATATAGGAGAATGCACTGACACAGAATCTTGAATGCTGCACCAGCGCAGCTCCCATTGTGAAAGGGTTAAGTTGAGAATGAGATCCTTAACTAGTACTTGTAATTCAGTATAGTACCAGTCAATTGTATCTTCATATTATTGCATTTTTCTGTTGAGTTACCATATTAAAGTCTTTAATAATAAATAAGTTAAATGAAAATTTGTTGATTTTATTAACCACTGACAAAGGGTGAGGAGATACATTAAATTGAAGATGCTAAATCTCTTCCTGGCACCACAGCCCATAACAAAAAACAATACAGAATGATGTAATGTTCTCAAAATAGCAACATTTCTGTTTAAAGCAAGCCCGGTTTGAAAGTCTGTAGCTGAGAGATATAGTACTAAAATTGTTGAACACCAAGCATTGGCCTTGGTACATGTATGTTAAATCATTGGTTAATGAGAAAACTCTAATTTTGTCTTAGAACTATTGCTGTTTTGAAATTATTTTTAGTTTTAAGACTGCTAACATGGTATTAATTTCTATCTAATATTAGTATCAATCTTGCTCAGGCCATTTACATCCATTTTAGCTATTAAATGGATAAAATTGAAAAAATAATTATGAAAAAAAAACATCATAGAAACCTAGATAATTGGCTATGGTTCATGTATATTATCTGTTTCTATTTTCTTGAAGCAGTATACACAGTACTATATTTCACTAATTTCTGTCATTCAAACCTGGCCCGCTTGTCAAAGGATGATCTATATGCAAGAATGACACTTACTCTCCAGTGATGTTGGGGGACCTATATGGATTACTCTTTTAATATCAGGCGCATCTGTTCCCATGCTGTATGCCTCACTTGCAAAGAGCAATTTAACTCTACCTTGGCTATTCATTGCTGCTAAAACTCCTTTTCTCATCTAAAATAAAGAAGTAGTAAATTATTAAGGCATTTTAATAAGTCATAGTAAGTCATAGAATATGTTATTCTTAAAAAATGCCATGCCATTTCAAAATAGAAGTTTTAAAGATTTGTTTGGAGAAAATGTGAATTTACATTAAAATTACATTTCATTTCCAAACGGTTTATAGTCATGAAATCCATAATAATTGGTTTTCTATAAATAAAAAATGACCTACATGTAATGGATTTATGCAAAACATGATTCTATGTATTTACCCTTTCTTTTCTAAATACTCATTGATGAGCCAGTAGTTATCCCTCGGAAAATATTAAGATAATAAGTTCAACAAACTACCATAGGCCATTTGTTGAACTTATTATCTGAACATCTCCACCTTAATGAATAAGAATCTTTTTCCTATTTTTAAATGCAGCGGTCTGAATCGACCAATATATATATATAATGTTATTGGTCACAGGGGGGGGGGCGGAAAAAAACTGCAGACACAGGCCATTGCCCCAACCCCCCCCCCCCCCCCCCCCCCCCCCCCAGAAAAAAAAAATCAAATCTACCCCAGCCGGACAACAACTCGGTTTGACCGAAAAAAAACACCGGAGCATACAATTCACGAGAAGGTGCTTGGTAACTTAGTTTAGATTATTATGACTAAAATGGTCATTGTCTACCAGTAGAACGCAGATTTGTACCTCGTGAGGTTTATAGTCATGAAATCCATAATAATTGGTTTTCTATAAATAAAAAATGACCTACATGTAATGGATTTATGCAAAACATGATTCTATGTATTTACCCTTTCTTTTCTAAATACTCATTGATGAGCCAGTAGTTATCCCTCGGAAAATATTAAGATAATAAGTTCAACAAACTACCATAGGCCATTTGTTGAACTTATTATCTGAACATCTCCACCTTAATGAATAAGAATCTTTTTCCTATTTTTAAATGCAGCGGTCTGAATCGACCAATATATATATATATAATGTTATTGGTCACAGGGGGGGGGGCGGAAAAAACTGCAGACACAGGGTGGAAACTGCAGTTTTTTTCCACTGACCATTGCCCCAACCCCCCCCCCCCCCCCAGAAAAAAAAATCAAATCTACCCCAGCCGGACAACAACTCGGTTTGACCGAAAAAAAACACCGGAGCATACAATTCACGAGAAGGTGCTTGGTAACTTAGTTTAGATTATTATGACTAAAATGGTCATTGTCTACCAGTAGAACGCAGATTTGTACCTCGTGATGTCATGACATGTACAAACATGTATATTGGTGATCGCAATGCTTTGTATGCACTTTAAAAAATGACAACTAGTCATTACCTCGACTTTGAAAAAGATGCAAATGAGATGAGTGAGATACCAGCATATAACTGTTTTCTGATACCATTGGAGGAGAAATTGTTTAATACATGGGATAGTTCTGCAGTAAAAATTTGCCAGATAAGCGATCGCAGGGTAGAATTCTGCATTCGACTGGTAGACACTGACATAGTCGGCATTATTAAGAGGGTTAATGGGGTCAATATCACATGTAAACCAAGACAGTGGTTATCCAAAATTGTTTTAGGTGGATTGTACTACTCATGTATATATGATTTGGATATTAAGGTTAATCCATATTCTATAAAATGAGAGAAAATTGAAGTTGTGAGTCTGAAAATACATATTTGGAAAAAAATTACATGCAAATTTTGTCCGACAACCCCCCCCCCCCCCCCCCCCCCCCCAAAATGAATAAGGAAAAAATTTACGTGTAATAAATTTTTTACGCCTAGGTACCCCCCACCCCCCGGTACATTGTGTCCCGCAGTTTTTTTCCGCCCCCCCCCCCCTGCATAAATTTTTTTTTATTTCCTACACATCCTTACAGATGAAAAATAGACCCTTCCAATGTAGTTTTCGAACTAATTAGAGAATCAATATATAGTATAGAAAGGGTTAAATCTGACCAGTTATCAAGGAACTATTGCCGGGAGTCCTGCAAAACCAAAAAAATCCACACACAGGGTTGAATTTTTTTTTTTGCTTAACATTACCCCACCCCCCATATGCGCACAAGAAAAATGTGTACACATCAAGATATACTAAAATTTAATTTTCTTATGTTATTTGGAATTCTTCATGTGGAAATATTGTCTGTCATACCATTAGTCCATCTCACTCCTGTGTTTATTCTTATTTTTTTTGCAGAACCCCCCAACCCCTGACCGTATTCAGTTAACACAACATCATATAAATCGATAGTTCCTTGATAAATCACCATTTAAAAAACTTTAATAATGACTCACATCATTTGTACAGGAGCCATGGTACTGGGCAACTGTGCACTCCACCAGATCTTGTTGGTCTTCATTTAAAATCCGTGCTGCCTCTTCCCACCCCAAACCACACCAGTGCAGTTTGCAGTATATCACCGTTTTCGGAAATTCAACATCTTCCCTGACCAATTCTGTTATATACGGCTTGATTGTTTCCCGGAAAGATTGATCCGTGTTGTTTTTTATTTTGATAACGTCCATGGAAATATTGGGCCTATCAACACTTGATTTGACACTGGTTACATTTTTCATGGACAGAATTCTCTGGATATCCTCATTGATGTTTGGTGATATTGTAGCAGATAAACATAACACATTGGCCTTGGTGAAAAGGGATCGCAGTTTCCCCAATTCTGAAAACTTTGGCCTGAATCCTGAGCCCCATTTACTCACTACATGGGCTTCATCTATGACTATACATTTAATTTTGTCCTGCCATTTGGAACTTCTGTATATAGTTGTTAAACTTTGATCCAACATTGACTCTGGGTGACCAATGAAATATTTAAATTGACAATTAATGAAACCAGTATCATTCTTTGCTGCAATGCCATCCACCCGGAAACAACATTGTCCAAGTCTGGCGGCCTGTTCCTCAATTATAGAGTTCAATGGGCTTATTATTATTATTGCTGCTTCAATGGCTTCATGATCGACTGCAACAGTTTCAAATAAATGGGGAAGTATCTCAAACACAAGTGACTTCCCATAACCCGTAGGCAAATTTGCAATAACATCTCCATTCAAAATTGCTTGAATACACTTTGATTGCTGTGGCTTCAGAACATTAAAATTTGTTCCCCTATGTTTGTTTAGCTTCTGCAAGGCCAATCGACTCGCAACAAACCAGTCCATCGTGACAATTTTTTTTTAGCACCTGGTCCTTGTTTATGTTTACATTAGATACAAAACAATCACATAACGACGCAGGTTGAATTTCATTGGTTAAGAAAAAGGTGTGCCGAGTGCACTCAAAAGGTTAGCTGGGGCAACTCGGTGCTTTGGGGGAGCCCGACGTTTATTTTTAGATTGCGCCGTCAGCTACGACGTCACAACCTAAACGAACATGGTGGTACTGACTAGTCTCTCATGCTGGGAACGTTACGCCTTAGGTTTTTTCTCTCTCTGAATGTGTAAGTTATGGAAGAGTGGCTGTTTTTATATTCTACTTCTGTATTGGGGTCTGAGGATAATGTAGCATAAGCTATTAAGACATCTCTCCAGAATGGATTGAATCGCTTAGCAATTCTCATCAGGCTGGCTTTATTCAAATTTAGAAGAGCTGAGCCTCCATATAGGTGCATTTTATCTATTAAAATGATTTTCCAATCTGAATAGATAAAGGGATCTAGGAGTTTTCTAAGCCATGTTATTTTTAAAGATTTTGAAAAGGTTTTAATATCTATAATTTTTAGTCCACCATTTTCAATATTTTGGACTAGTGTGTCTCTCTTAATTTTATCTCTTTTTCCATCCCAAAAAAACTGAAACAGCAAGCGTTGCATTTCCTTCAATATGTGTGCATGTGGTTCTGGTAAAACGGTCAAGATTTGTATAATAATTGGTAAATTAGCATTTTTATCACAGTAGTTTTTCCAATGTGAGACAGTGTCCTCAATGCCCAATGCTTTAAAATGTTTTCCATTTTATTTTTCCTTTCTTTCCAATTTTCAGACACAAGAAGAGGATCTTCTAAGTCGAACAAAATCCCCAGTGTTTTAAACTTTCCTTGGTAGTTCCACTTTATTTTAGTGTTATTATTTAGGGGTTGTGTGCATCATCTTTTGGATCCAAACCATATAGCTTCAGTTTTTTTTCAAAGTTTGCCTTCAAGGCTGATAATTTTTCAAAAGCGTTAATAAGATCAATAGCTCCTTTGAGTGATGATTCACTATCATCTAGCCATATTACTGAATCGTCGGCATACTTCTTTATCGTTTATTGTTATCCCTTTTATATTATTATCATATTTTAAAGCTGCCGAAAATAATTCAATACAAAGAAAGAATACATAGGGAGACAAATGGACTCCCTGTTTAACTCCCTTTTGGAGATTAAATTGCTGTGACAAATGTCCGTTATTGATAACAAGACTGTTCGTTTTGTTGTATAATGTTGTCACACATTTACATATGATTTTCCCAAAACCAAAAAATTCCAAAAGTTTTCTGAATGAATTTCCATTTTATTGAATCAAAAGCTTTATCATAATCTATTAGTAGAATTAAACCAGGGATATTTTGTTCTTGGCAGTCTATTATCAAGTCATATGTTAAGCGTGTACATTCCCCTATATATCTGCCTTTCGTGAACCCTTTTTGTGAATCATTGTTTTAATTTGTGTTTTTATTCTATTAGCTATTACTGCTGAAGCCAGTTTATAGTCTACATTCAGAAGAGTGATAGGCCTAAGATTTTTAATGTATGATTTGTCTTTTCCTGGCTTAGGTAAACAGGTTATCACTCCTTGGCATTGCGATATTGACATATATCCTTTTTTAAATGTATCATTTATAGAGTTCAACAAATAAATTGAGATCCAAAAGAATCTATAGAACTCGGCTGTAAAACCATCTATCCCAGGTGATTTATTATTTTTGGACATTTTCAAGGCGTTTACTAATTGCATGTTTGTTATAAGTCCTTCACATGATTTTGTCTCATCACAGGATTTGTTACACAGAAAAGGGCTGTTAGAATCCATAAACTGGTTATAGCTTGTTTCGTTACATTTTATATCTTGTTCTTCATTTTCACTGTATAAAGCACTATAAAAATTTCGTTGTGCTTCCAAAATTTCTTCTATCTCGGATGTAGAAGTACCATCTCCGCGTATAATTTTTTGGGATAAGTTTTTCCGTATAGTTTCTTTTTTCTAAATATGCAAAGTATTTTGTATTCTTTTCCCCTTCAGCATACCACTGTGCTTTAGCCCTAGTCATCAGTCCCTTTACATGTGTTTGTCTTAAGGTATATAACTCATTCTCCAACACTTCTCCCTCTTTTTGGTAATTTTCCATTTTTGTTTCATCAAATAGTTTTTGATTTTGTTCTATATTTTGTTCTAGTTCTCTTTACTTTTGGATAATATTTGTCTTTCTATATGAACTATATGCTATTGTTTTCCCTGTTATGGTTAACTTTATCATTTACCACAGCATTTGATCATCTATGTTGTATTTTGATTCATTTATTTTGTATCCTGTTACTGTGTATTGATCTACTGTCTTTATTATTATTTCTTTTACCTGTTCCACATAATGTGCCTCACTTAGAAGAGAATTGTTAAATTTCCACGTTCCATTTCCTCTCTTTTGTTTTTCAATTGCGAATTATGTGCGGACTGAAATTTGTTGACATCTTGTCTTGCAGCAATTATTCCCGCAACATAAATATAAGTATATGCTAACTCTTATTCGGTTCGATACAGTTATATTGTATTGTGTATATATGTCACCAGATAACTTGTATATATACATTGTATCATATTGTCTCCATATTTGGAGGAATAAACATATCTCTCACTCTTATATGTATCCATTTGGAAATTATGCACAACGTTCCAATCCCCAGCCCAGATAGTAGATAGGTTGCCGAGTTATGTAACCTTTTCTATCACGTTCTCAAAAAAAGTAATATTATCTTTGTTCGGACCATATATTGCTACTAACGTAAGTCTTTGATTTTTTTATTGTTATCTATTATAAGATAATTTCCATTTTCATCCGAGATGCAATTATGAATTTTATATTCAAAGGAGCTTTTGAACCCAATTGCAATGCCTCTACTATTACTACTGAAGGATGCAAATTTCATTTCGTTTCCCCATTCATTTCTCCAGATACGCTCACATTTTTTTGTGGCATGGGTATCAATGAAGATGCTAATATCATACTTTTGTCTAGGCCGTTTAGATATTATCTTCCATTTTCTAACGGTATTTTCGTCTATAAAAGATTGATGAATTATTCTCAAAGTTCAAGGCCGTCAAAGTGAAACTGTAAGTTCCGATTGAAAGACCGCAGAGTCCTTTTAAGATAACTTTTTGGAAAACCAGTAAAGGCGTCATGACATCAAGACGTGCATCATGACGTCACAACCTATAAATCGGCGCGCAAAACTCCAGACACTGAGGACTGCGTCGATGGCCAGACATCTGAGACACGTATTACACGGTCAGGATAAACGACACATCTACCAAACATTTACGTTATATGTCATTATTTACATATATATGATTGTCTTGTGTCCAGTTACGGTTTATCATCAAATCCTTCTAAAGATAAAAATTCATCCGATAATCCCATGAACAGTAACAAGTGGGCGCAAATTACGTTTACGTATGATCATATTAGCGCAAGCGACCTAGGGTATACGTTTGCGAATATGAGATATACTAATCGACTTTTTCGGCCCAATCTAAAAATAGATTTAACTTACCTCAAATAGAATAATTTATTCATAACTCAAAGGTCAGCAGAGTCCAAAAAATTATTGAAAAGTTTGTTTACATATTTTATAAAATTATTAAAAATATTTGCCCCGAAAGAGGATTCTAGGGGCCTTACTGGCCGTTTAGATTTTGGGTCATTCTCATGAAAGCGTATAGATTCGTTTTGAAAAATAAAAAAATTCAAACTATTCAACAAGTTCTAATTTTATCCCCATTGAAAAATCAGATAGGTGACCAGCAAGATGTCAATAGTGGCGCACTGTTACACTCTTTATCTTGCAGGCGGGAAACATTCTTAGAAGATGACGCAATAAACGATGTCAGTGGTGTTACTGCACAATGGTGCCCCATGAGGTAGTTCTATGCGTAAGGTGTACACATTCCATATATTTCTACAAATAGATTAGTTGTGTTAACATAAAATTGTGATGAAAATTTGCACATTAACTGGTCCATGAAATGTTGAACTAGCACCATACACCCGAGAACGCATAAAGTGGGTCAATAGTTGAGTACCAATGTTCTGATGGATCTGATCATACCAAGGGTACTTTGTGTGACATCTCACCAACTGTAAGGGAGTGACTATACATTGGCTGTCTTTTGGTGCACATTTGGCAAAAGCAGCTCATATGGGAAATTTTGATAACTGATTAATCACAGGTAACACCACTGACAAAAAGTAACACCACTGACGCTGATTGTAACACCAATGACATTCACCATGTTGGGCCTTTATTAACAGCTACGTACAAATGTATGTAAAAAATGTTTATATTTTGTTATGTTTGGAGTCGTTCCAATAACAGAATGGTTAAACTAAATAACAAAATACCCCAAGTCCTCTTCATTAAAGTGACATACTTGACATGTTTTCTTTAAAAATGTCAATGAATTGAATCAGAATGTTGAAAAGAACAAACACATTGTTTAACTCCACACTATATACCTACTATAGTACATGCTAAATGTTACAGAAAAAACCATCATGCACCGTGGCAGTCTAATAAAAATATTTAACCCATATTAACGGGTCTAACCACCATACATCTACATGTATTTCTCATACCCAAGGCTGTGGAATGGTGTTTCACAGAACCATTTAAAGTGTCCCAACAGGTCTGTTCGACCAAACTGAATGAGAATATGTTACATAATAACAATGTGTCATATAGTAGACCAATTCTTTGTTGAAATAACCTGCTCATATATTTACTCAAATATTTAACCCATGTGGCCTTCTATCTGTGTGACAAAACACAAGCCATGCACTGTGCAATGCAAGGTCTGGTGTTATGAGAATCAAATGACCCATGTTTTCGACAACAACAAACAGATTCCTTTTCTGCAAACAACTCTTAAGATTTAAGATGTTCAAGTTATAAATTATGCCAATTAAGTTGGATATGTTGCATCTATAGTAACACCACTGACACGGTAACACCGCAGACATTTCAACAAACAATCAAACATACATCCCTTTGCTTTTTACCAAGGTTGTTTTGTTTGCATAAATTTTAAATTATATTCCTCATATTACAATGTCATGGGGCGTTTGTGGGTAAATTGTGATAGCATGCCTGCATACGGGAGTTAACACCACTGACTGAAATAGATACAATTTTTAATTAACCTGTTTTGATGGTTTATATCCACTTTAACCTTCTGTGATATTTCAAAACTCCTCCACGACTTTCAAGAATGGCTGCAACAGAACTTAGCAAAGATCAGCAATTCTACTCTCAACTGTTTCGTATTACCATAAATAACAATTAGATTTTGGTAACACCACTGACTACTTTCCGTTATACAACACCGTCACTCATCCCGCTACAAAAATCAGAACCTACTGTGAGGTCTATATATTTTAATATGAATATTGAGTATAGAAGAATAACTTCGGGTGCAATATCAACAGACACTATCCGCGCTTTGTTGTCTTTTGTGTGTTGCTATAACTTTAATGTTCATTGTTTGCACAGGTAACAGCACTGACTTCTGGTTAGTATGAAGGTTCATAAATACGCATAGATAAATGGAATATGGAGATAGATCATGTTATGTTATACAACGGACTCCCCTTTCATAAAAACGGAACCTTTTTCCATTGTACACAAAGCAGCAATTCTGAAAAATGAAATGAACACAATATATACGCTTTTGTGAGAATGACCCTTTTATCATTCATTTTCTAACGGTATTTCCACCTAAAAGATTGAAGAAATATTCTCAAAGTTCAAGCCCGACAAACGGAAACTATTAGTTCCGATTGAAAGATCGCAGAGTCCTTTTAAGATTGCTTCTTGGGAATCCAGTAAAGGCGTCATGACACCAAGACGTACATCATGACGTCACAACCTACATCGGCGCGCAAAATGCCAGACAGGACTGCGTCGATGGCCAGACAGCTGAGACTCGTATTACACGTGCAGGATAAGCATCCACATTTACGTTATATGTGAGTTAATATATAATACTTATGTAGCCGATAAAGGTCTGTATCCTAGCTGTATGGATCTGTATGATGATGGATTGTGAAATAACACCTTTAAGACCTTTGAAATTTATGTACGAACAAGCTTTCGGCTTTCGCCTTTCTCAAGTTCACTCACAATGGGGCAATTTTGTTATCAAAATGTGTAATTACTAAACCGGAAATATTTACTATATAGACTATATAATACTCCGACGATACCGGTACACTTCTGTTACACGAACTATAGTGACCTTTGAACTTCCCATGATTCTCTTGGATTTCCCATAATTCTAATATCGGGTATGAAAAACTTTTCGCGCCGAAAACATTCACTCGATTTCGAATTCTTCGACATGGCACTTCGATTAAGTTTTCCAACCCACCCTATTCCCCTTTTTCTAATTTAGATAAGTTTTAGATGATTGTTCACGGTAATTCGCTTGCCGCTAGAATAATGGTTATTTCTTGAGATTTTGTCTCTGTTCTGATTACATAATATTAATAATATGTGTTATATATTTATGTGGGCAGAAGTTGCAGACTTCATAATCATTTCATGTGTAAAAGGTAGAGTGCAAGCATGAGGAGGAGAGAAAAGTGAGAGTAAGGTTTCATTATTGTTCACATGTTTAATGTATGTTTGTTGGGAGATCACATCTCAATAAATAATATTATGGCCATTCCGTCTTAGTCATAATTTCCATATGGAGTGGTTCTAATTAATAGCAACCACAACGCGCCACGAGCGCGTTGTTGCTTTTCAAGTTTAGGCGTGAATGGCGTCATTAATTTTTACAGTACCATGAAACAGAATTTCGACGCGATGAAAAACGGCGCACAAAAATGGGTTAAAAATCACGTGACTTCCGCTCCGCTTTCGCATAGCATTATGGGAACAATAATATCCCAAAAAGAAATGGTGAAATCACAGAATCGGAAGTGGACCAACGGGATGGTTATGAAATTAACAACTTTAGTTTTTCTGAACAATTCCTATGTGATTTTGGCCTATATATTAGTTTCATTTTGACCAATTTCGTTGGTTAGCTGAACGAAAACCAGCGAAGACGTCATGACATGGTCCATGACGTCATTTGCGTCATTTGGTGTTGTGGGCTAGAATCGAGACAAATTTGGTCTCCGCAGGAAACACTGATTTCACATCACTATACTAGACTTGGTTGCATTTATAACCGTTTTCGCAAAAGATATATGCGAAAATAACACAACGCAAACGTGCCTGCTTCAGAATCAAATTACCACAGTTAAATAGCCAAGGATGTGCCCTTTCCAACAATGTATAGCACGACATCGTGCGTTGCGCCGATGTTTAGTTATGGCGTTTTGTAATAACGACCCCGCCTTAGCTGCGTGTAATTTTCCTCCAGACAAATTGCTTAGCGAAAATCGCCCCTAATAGGCGGACAACAGATTCAATAAATTCCCGTCTCGCAAAGAATTGGCCGCACAGACATTTCAACGGCATATCAATTCGTTCGAGATAAATGATTGAACCTATCCACCCTAACAAGGGGGAACATTTCACGGTTTTATGTCGCGCGAATAGTATTGGCTGGCTGCCAGGTATTCAAACTCAACATCGGAACGCGGCTTTTTATTTGAAATCATTTGTGAGCAGTGGTGGCGGCGAGGAAGTCAAATTATATGTCCATCATAACATTGGTCGCCTTGGTTGGCGGAGCCGCGGAAGCGAAGCGACCTAGGGTATACGTTTGCGAATATGAGATTTTCTAATCGACTTTTTCGGCCCACTCTAAAAATAGATTTAACTTACCTCAAATAGAATAATTTATTCATAACTCAAAGGTCAGCAGAGTCCAAAAAATTATTGTTAGCGACGGCCGCCATTTTGTATTGATTAATACCACCTCGAAATGTGCAATTGGGCAAAAATAAAAAACATTGTTATGGTAAATGTTAGCAATACTTCATCATACGTAGGAACATCATGCTCCTAAAGCCAAAGATATTTTTAAAAATTAATGTAAATTAAACCAAAGCTCTGGTTAACAAAAAGTGAAATTGCATGAAAAAAGTTTGTTTACATATTTTATAAAATTATTAAAAATATTTGCCCCGAAAGAGGATTCTAGGGGCCTTACTGGCCGTTTAGATTTTGGGTCATTCTCATGAAAGCGTATAGATTCGTTTTGAAAAATAAAAAAATTCAAACTATTCAACAAGTTCTATTTTTATCCCCAGTGAAAAATCAGATAGGTGACCAGCAAGATGTCGATAGTGGCGCACTGTTACACTCTTTATCTTGCAGGCGGGAAACATTCTTAGAAGATGACGCAATAAACGATGTCAGTGGTGTTACTGCACAATGGTGCCCCATGAGGTAGTTCTATGCGTAAGGTGTACACATTCCATATATTTCTACAAATAGATTATTTGTGTTAACATAAAATTGTGATGAAATTTTGCACATTAACTGGTCCATGAAATGTTGAACTAGCACCATACACCCGAGAACGCATAAAGTGGGTCAATAGTTGAGTACCCATGTTCTGATGGATCTGATCATACCAAGGGTACTTTGTGTGACATCTCACCAACTGTAAGGGAGTGACTATACATTGGCTGTCTTTTGGTGCACATTTCGCAAAAGCAGCTCATATGGGAAATTTTGATAACTGATTAATCACAGGTAACACCACTGACAAAAAGTAACACCACTGACGCTGATTGTAACACCAATGACATTCACCATGTTGGGCCTTTATTAACAGCTACGTACAAATGTATGTAAAAAATGTTTATATTTTGTTATGTTTGGAGTCGTTCCAATAACAGAATGGTTAAACTAAATAACAAAATACCACAAGTCCTCTTCATTAAAGTGACATACTTGACATGTTTTCTTTAAAAATGTCAATGAATTGAATCAGAATGTTGAAAAGTACAAACACATTGTTTAACTCCACACTACATGCTAAATGTTACAGAAAAAAACCATCATGCACCGTGGCAGTCTAATAAAAATATTTAACCCATATTAACTGGTCTAACCACCATACATCTACATGTATTTCTCATACCCAAGGCTGTGGAATGGTGTTTCACAGAACCATTTAAAGTGTGCCAACAGGTCTGTTTGACCAAACTGAATGAGAATATGTTACATAATAACAATGTGTCATATAGTAGACCAATTCTTTGTTGAAATAACCTGCTCATATATTTACTCAAATATTTAACCCATGTGGCCTTCTATCTGTGTGACAAAAGACAAGCCATGCACTGTGCAATGCTAGGTCTGGTGTTATGAGAATCAAATGACCCATGTTTTCGACAACAACAAACATATTCCTTTTCTGCAAACAACTCTTAAGATTTAAGATGTTCAAGTTATAAATTATGCCAATTAAGTTGGATATGTTGCATCTATAGTAACACCACTGACACGGTAACACCGCAGACATTTCAACAAACAATCAAATATACATCCCTTTGCTTTTTACCAAGGTTGTTTGTTTGCATAAATTTTAAATTATATTCCTCATATTACAATGTCATGGGGCGTTTGTGGGTAAATTGTGATAGCATGCCTGCATACGGGAGTTAACACCACTGACTGAAATAGATACAATTTTTAATTAACCTGTTTTGATGGTTTATATCCACTTTAACCTTCTGTGGTATTTCAAAACTCCTCCATGACTTTCAAGAATGGCTGCAACAGAACATATCAAAGATCAGCAATTCTACTCTCAACTGTTTCGTATTACCATAAATAACAATTAGATTTTGGTAACACCACTGACCACTTTCCGTTGTACAACACCGTCACTCATCCCGCTACAAAAATCAGAACCTACTGTGAGGTCTATATATTTTAATATGAATATTGAGTATAGAAGAATAACTTCGGGTGCAATATCAACAGACACTATCCGCGCTTTGTTGTCTTTTGTGTGTTGCTATAACTTTAATGTTCATTGTTTGCACAGGTAACAGCACTGACTTCTGGTTAGTTTGAAGGTTCATAAATACGCATAGATAAATGGAAGATGGAGATAGATCATGATATGTTATACAACGGACTCCCCTTTCATAAAAACGGAACCCTTTTCCATTGTACACCAAGCAGCAATTCTGAAAAATTAAATGAACACAATATATACGCTTTTGTGAATCTACTGTAGGCACCTTTAAGATAGGGTAGGTAGGGAGACCCCAAACACACATATATTTTGTTTTGGCCTTATGTAGTCATGAAACAGCAAGAAATTAACTTCTTCTGAGAAAAAGTTTTTAAGAGTCAGGGTTTGGGGTGGGGGGGGGGGAAATGTCCAGATCAGGATATCTTCCCCCCACCCAGCACCAACATGACAAAAAATCATCTTATGGTTTTATTGCTTATTTTGCATTATATAGTCATGGAACGGCGAGAAATTAACTTCTTCCGAGAATAAGTTCTTTGAGTCAGGGTTTGGGGTGGGGGGGGGGAGATGTCCAGGTCAGGATATCTCCCCCCCCCCCACCCAGCAACTACATGACAAAAAAATATTATCTTATGGTTTTATTGCTTATTTTGCTTTATATATTCATGAAACAGCGAGAAAGTAACTTCTTCCGAGAAAAAGTTGTTTGGGTCAGGGTTTGGGGTGGGGGAGGGGGGGAAATGTCCAGGTCAGGATATTTCCCCCTTCCATTAGTCACCCAGCACCTGCATGACAAAAAAATAATTGAATGGTTTTATTGCTTATTTTGCTTTATATAGTCGTGAAACAGCAAGAAAGTAACTTCTTCCGAGAAAAAGTTGTTTGAGTCAGGGTTTGGGGTAGGGGGGGGGAGAGATGTCCAGGTCAGGATATCTCCCCCCCCCCCCACCCAGCACCTACATGACAAAAAAAATCATCTTATTTTGCTATATATAGTCATTAGCAGGTTAGCCCGCCACTGGCGTAGTTCGTCTCATGGCTTTGTTCGAAAAAGCAATTGCAACAGCTTCCGAGACGCGTATGCTGCACCTATGTGTAAAATTTCGTCGAAATCCGCCAGTTTTACCTGTTTTGATCTTGAATTGATCATTTTCAAGGTTAAGGTCAGGTCGGGGTCACAATTTGACCCGTCCATGACAATTCCTGCACAAAAGTACCCCTAGGTAGCAAGTTTGAGCTCAATCGGTTCGAGTCTATAAAGGACACAAACATATATATCATTTGTGGGTACCCGTTTCAAGGTGAAGATCACCTCGGGCGGAAAAACTGACCCGATGAAAATCTCCCCCGTTCCTAGGAACCCCTAAGTACGAATACAGACATAAGAATCACACAACACGCTCATGTCTGGATACAGACACGCTCATGTCTGGACCCAGACATAAGAATCACACTACACGCTCTTTATCAACGACACTGCGGATACGAACGCACTTTAACTATCAACGCGATTAACCCCACAGTGCCAAGGACGGTGACTGGGAGTGGTGAAGGGGTGCTTGGAGCTTTCTCAAAAACGGCGCGACGACACTTCCCATGTGATTTTACCCTTAGATAGGAAGTTTGAGCTCAATCGGTCCAGCCGTTTTCGAGTCTATAAAGGACACACACAAATATATATATATACGGAAGTCTCAAAATATATAGAAGACTAGCAGGTTAGCCCGCCACTGGCGGCATTCGTCCCATGGCTTTGTTTCAGAAACATGACATTTTTGTAATTATTTTGTTTTATTTATTTTTGTTTTTTATTTTTGAATATGAATTTAATGTTTTTTAAATTTAATATATTTTGTTTCTGAATTGTTTTTTTATTGTTAATTTTTTTGAATTTTAAATTGTTTTAATTAAATTGTAAATTGTTTTAATTAATTTTTTTGTTTCTGGCGGAAAAATTTACCCAGAGAAATCCCCCCTTCCTAGGAACGACAGACAACGCATTCTTTGTTTCGTGAAATCTCTCTACGATAACATTGCATTGAATTTAAAACAAACGCTTCCCGTCGGGAAATCTGTCTTCGGGTCGTTGTTGTTGGCATCACGGCTCCCCGAAAACTCTCACATTGCCGAAAACGTGTATTTAGTAAAATCGTTGTTGTTGATATTTACGGCTTGGGGGCTATTTTCTTATTTAGCAAGTTTGAGCTCAATCGGTTAGAGTCTATAAAGGACACACTCATATATATGACACTTCCCGTAGGTAGCAAGTTTGAGCTCAATCGGCATTCCCTGGAATTTCCCGTAGATTGGCAATTTCCAGTAGCTTTATAACGGTATATCTGGGGAGAAATCTGATGCTATATTCGTGATTATCTGGGATGATTTCGGTATATACCAAAGGTATATACTGTAAAAACAAAGCGCGCCATCCGTGCTCGCAGGGAATAAATTTCGAGCGATAACGTTTGCGTTCCCGTATAACTCTGCAGATGCGAATAACGTTGAATGGGAAACAGACGCTCTTTATAGAGATGCGTCAAAAACAAACGCTCATTAAATAATCACTTGATTAACCCCCGCCGTGCCTTTGCGGTGATTTGAGATTGGAGAACGGGTGCTCTGAGCTTATCTAAACCGCGACCACGGTCGTGTCGGTGGAATTTGACACTTACATAGGAAGTTTGAGCTCAATCTTTACACGCGTTTTGGATTCTATGAAGTACATATATACACACATATATATATACGAAGTCTCAAAATATATAGTATAGATGAAACGGCGAGAAATTAACTTCTTCTGAGAAAAAGTTCTTTGAGTCAGGGTTTGGGGTGGGGGGAAGATGTCCAGGTCAGGATAGCTCCCCCCCCCCCCCCACCCAGCTCCTACATGACAAAAAAATCATCTTATGGTTTTATCGCTTATTTTTGCTTTATATAGTCATGAAACGGCGAGAAATTAACTTCTTACGAGAAAAAGTTGTTTGATTCAGGGTTTGGGGTGGGAGGGGGGAGATGTCCAGGTCAGGATATCTCCCCCCCCCCCCCCCCCACCCAGCACCTACAATGTACATGACAAAAAAATCATCTTATGGTTTTATCGCTTATTTTGCTTTAAATATAGTCATGAAACGGCGAGAAATTAACTTCTTCTGAGAAAAAGTTCTTTGAGTCAGGGTCTGGGGTGGGGAAGAAGATGTCCAGGTCAGGATATCTTCCCCCCACCCAGCACCAAAATGACAAAAAAATCATCTTATGGTTTTATCGCTTATTTTGCTTTATATAGTCATGAAACGGCAAGAAATTAACTTCTTCCGAGAAAAAGTTTTTGTAGTCAGGGTTTGGGGTGGGGGGGGGGGAAATGTCCAGGGCAGGATATCTCACCCCCACCAAGCACCATGTAACATGCCAAAAAATGTAGGTGTTGGGTGGGGGAGATATCCTGAACTGGACATCTTGCCACCCCCCCCCCCCCCCACTCCCACCTCAAACCCTGAGGGGGGAGATATCCTGGGCCCTGTTTCTTGAAAGCAACTTATGACATAGTTGGGACTTAAGATGGTCATAAGTTCAAACTTCAGTCATAAGTGCATTTCACGAACAAGGTCTTAACTTAAGGTGGTCTTAACTTTGGTCTTAACTTTAAGACTGGTGTGAGGTGTCTTAAGATAATCTTAAAGTTAAGACCCACGTGATAAGTGGCATATCGATCACAAATATGGCGGCCTAGATGTTGTTTTGCAATTACGGAGATATATGTACATTGTCTGGGGTGGGCAACTCGTCGTCTGGTATACAGGGTCGTGGCTACAGAGTGAGAGGGGGTGTTCGCCTCGAAATGTCCAACTACACCCCCTTAAACAACACCAAATTATGTTTGGGTTTAAACATTCCAACTGGTATCTCAAACTTTCCAAAACCAAAGTTTGGAGAGGACAACCCCCCCCCCCCACCGTATAACCATAGGGTTAGTTTGGTAAAAACAATTCAGAGCACAGGCTTATCATCAGGTACGTGGCAAATGGGGTTTGTGTTTTGTCTACATACCCCCCCCCCCCCCTCCCCCACACACACTTCGGTCAAAATGTTTAGCAATTGGATATTTCATGCCTGACAACAACATTAATCGTACACTATATATAGGTTTATTGTTTGAATTTCTAACTAGTAAAGGAATGTGACATGTAACCGAAATGACAATCAGTTGGAAAATCACCAACTTTAGGGGCGTCAGGTTAGAAATTTCGAACTGTTGGAATATTTGAGATACCAAATTACCAATTGGAAAGTTTAAATCCAACGTGTGGGGTGGACATGGCATTTCACGAACATGGAAGTTTGGCCCGGTTCAATTAAGGCATTTAAGGGGCAGGTGCAGTTGGAAATTGCACGATGTACCCCCCCCCCCCCACAGAGACCAACTAGCCACCCCGAGCCTCATAAAATGTGGCATATAGTTAATTATCAGCTGTGTATGTGACCTATAGATAATATATATTATAAAATTGTATTACCCACGAATTAAACTTTTGATAAGAATTATGGCCTAGCTCAAAGCTCACAATCTCCTCTATGTTATGCCATATGTGTGTGGGGAGATGGGGTCAAATGAGATCAATTAATGTATTGATTCTTTCCTCTTTCCAAATTTCCGTCGCTGTTTACAAAGCAGATATGTCATATGGGAAAGGTAACACAAACGCTCTTTATCAAAATATGTTTTAGAAAAAGTGACAATTTGAGTGACAAGTGAGAATATTTGGTATTGAGTTTATGCCCACGCCAATGTCGTGATTTTCCAAATTTTTGTCATGTTTTTTTTTGCAGGGGTGGGATGACCATTGTACAGCATACTGTATATATGATATACACACCCGTAACGATGACACCCCTTAATGCGAGTGTGCTAATGAAAACGTAGTTATATATATATCCATGGTATGACAGCCGTATATTAAAAACATCTGCATAAAAATAATAAAAAAGTTACTCTAACAAATATTTTTGATTTCCCTTTGAATCGAAAAATGACCTACAATGTATGTTTGTCCTGATGAAATCGCCGATTTATTTT
Organism: Siphonodentalium dalli; assembly: GCA_032622095.1. NCBI lineage: Eukaryota > Metazoa > Mollusca > Scaphopoda > Gadilida > Siphonodentaliidae > Siphonodentalium > Siphonodentalium dalli. Next base: position 124,146,098 of record CP136065.1, on the reverse strand, counting down.
GATTATTGCTACACATAGAAAGCGAAGGTCGATAATGCACGTGTTACATGTATGTCGGCTCACATAAAACAAATCGCCGCCTGATCATTGCTCTCAGTGGATTACCTCGGCGTGAATGCATGGTCGCAGTCATGCATCGATCCATATAATTATATTGTCTTATTTCTGACACCGCCATGCACTCACCGGTAAACACAAAGCTCGTCATTTTAACAGCCTGTGATTTACTCATCGTGGAACCCATGCAAGTCTAAGATCCATATGCGAATATAAGGCCACTGACTAATACACTATAGACAGTAAGATACATGCGCTGAATCGCCCATTCCACCCCAGCCGCTATCCAGCATCCCTGTCACACAATAATGTGTAATGTCAACTCGGACTCGGCTCTTTCTCGATAACCTCTCAATGCCGTATATAAAGATTGCACAAGCCCACATTTTTTGTTCCGGACTGTAGAAAATTGTCGATAACCAGTCTAAATGAGCGGGAACTTAACTTACTACTTAAGTAGGACTTAATCTTGTTTTGTGAAATGCGTTCTTGAAACGGAAAAGTTACATCATAAGAACCACCTTAGATCATAGATTAAGTCCATCTTAAGATAATCTTATGACATTGCTTCATGAAACAGGGCCCTGACCTGGACATTCCCCCCCCCCACCCCAAACCCTGACTCAAACAACTTTTTCTCAGAAGAAGTTAATTTCTCGCCGTTTCATGACTATATAAACTTATAAAGCAAAATAAGCGATAAAACCATTCAATGATTGTTTTTGTCATGTTGGTGCTGGTGGGGGGGGTGGATATCCTGACCTGGACATCTCCCCCCCCCCCCCCCCCACCTCAAACCCTGACTGTAACAACTTTTTCTCAGAAGAAGTTAATTTCTCGCTGTTTCATGACTATATATAAAGCAAAATAAGCAATAAAACCATACAATGATATTTTTGTCATGTTGGGTGTTGGATGGTTGGGGGGGGAGATATCCTGACCTGGACATCTTCCCCCACCCCAAACACCGACTAAAACATCTTTTTCTCGGAAGAAGTTAATTTCTCACTGTTTCATGACTATATGAAGCAAAATAAGTGATAAAACCATAAGATGATTTTTTTGTCATGTTGGTGCTGGGTGGTTGGGGGGGGGGGATATCCTGACCTGGACATCTCCCCCAACACCAAACCCTGACTCAAACAACTTTTTCTCAGAAGAAGTTAATTTCTCGCCGTTTCATGACTATATAAAGCCAAATCTATATCTATATTTGCGAATGTCTGTCTGTCTGTGTTCTATAGAAATTCACAGGGGACCACCTAGATGGCACAAAAGGGGTCTAATTGGGGTAACTTTTTATGAGAAAGCTAATGGCGAGGGTTAGAATTTTCTAAAGTGACGCCATTGTTGTCAGGGGCAGAAAAGGGGGAGGGGAAGAAAAATTATATATAATCATCCCCATATTATAAATATGAGGAATCTAATGGTGTGGTTTAAATATGTCAAAAGTCGCGCCGTTCGCGTCAAGGGGAGAGGGGCACCATAATTGATACAAGGAATCTTATTGTGTGATTTAAAGACGCCAAATTGGTGTCGTTGGGATGAGAGATTGGGGGGGGGGGTGGGTGGGTATTAAATCTGATAAGAACTGGTTTAGTCGCCGATTGCCACCAAACTTATACAAATTCATCCCCATGGTATGAGGTGTCTAATGGCGTGGCTTAAAGCTGTCAAAAGTGGCGTCATTCGAGTCAGGGGTGCACTGAAAGGGAGAGGGGCACCAAATTTGATACACAATATTTTTAGCGCCAATTTCCACCAAATTGATACACATTCTTATCCATGATATGAGGAATCTAATCATGTGATTTTAAAGACGTCATATTGGTGCTGCATTGGTGAGAATAATAATCTCCATGATATCAGGAGTCTAATTGTGTGGTTTAAACATGTCAAAAGTGGGGCCATTCGAGTCGGGGGTGCATAGAGGGTGAGAGGGACACAAACATTGATAAACAATATGTTTAGCGCCGATTTCCACCTGATTGATACATATTCTTTTCCGTGATACGAATAATCTAATCTAATCTGTGGTTTAAATGCGCCAAATTGGTGCCTTTTGGGTGAGAGATATGCAATGGTGGCCCTAAATTTGATACCGGTGTAACAGTTTATCTCCCCCCCCCCCCGTGGTATCTCCCCCCCCCCCCCCGCCCTGGGTATCTCCCCCCCCACTCATATATTTTTTTTCCCTCACTTATTATATATTATTACTAGAAGGTGACCCGACTTCGTCCGGGCTATTCAAAAACCAAATTTCAAGTCGATTGCTCCACCCGTTTCCGAGATCTGGTCTGCGCATGCGCGAAGCTGGTGTCGCACGGGCTCGGCGATCCGATAAAATTCGTATCCGGGGCAAGATACATTCACATACCAAATTTAAAGTCGATAGCTCCACCCTTTTCGAGATATATAGCCCAATGTCATTTGCGGATACCTCGGCCGGTGATGAGTTAACGCGACATCGGCTGGTTAAGAGTTAACGCGATCACGTCACGATATGTTGATGGCGTAATATATTTACGCAATGATTTTCGATGAGCGAAGCATGGTCCTGCGTTCTTCCCGATAATTAAGGTAGAAACTTTAAACGTACACAGGCGTGTGATACATCATTGGAAAGATGAAGCGCCACAGATTCTAACCGTGCAAATTATATGACTGGCAATTTATTATTCGCGCTATATCGAATCGATTTGTGAGCACCGTCTGCACCGAACTGAAATATATTAGCGCAAAACGGCGTAAAAACAGATTTGACCTCGGCACGTGAAAAGTTGACCTCGGATCTGAAAATCAATAGGCCTATGTTACTCCTGACCCGAAAATACCCCCACATACCAAGTTTCATCGAAATCGACTGGGCCATTTTCGAGTCCATCGATTACACACACACACACAGACAGATACACACACACACACAGATCTTTCAAAATATATAATAGATGGTAAGAAATGTCGAGAAAACTATACATACATATGACAAAAATTAAACGTATGATTTTATTGCTTAATTTGCTTTATATAGTTATGAAATGGCGAGAAATTAACTTTATATGAGCAAAATTTGATAGAGTAAGAATTTGGGGTGGGGGGGGAGATACCCAGGCCTGAGTATCTTCCCCCCCCCCCCCACCCACCCAGCACCTACATATGACAAATATTAAACGTATGATTTTATTGCTTAATTATTGCATCAATTATGTTCATATATAGATACTAAACAAATTGCTATTTTTGGAGAAGATTAATTTCTTCAGCCTGAAACTCCATACGCTATAATTTAAATCAAAACTTAAAAAGGTTACATTGAAGTTGCCAGACATTGAATGCATCTTTAAACACACCCTATCCAAACACAAAAAACATCCAAACTCTATCAAATTTTGCTCATATAAAGTTAATTTATCGCCATTTCATGACTATATAAAGCAAATTAAGCAATAAAATCATACGTTTAATTTTTGTCATATGTAGGTGTTGGGTGGGGGGGAAGATACTCAGGCCTGGGTATCTCCCCCCCCCCCCCACCCCAAATTCTTACTCTATCAAATTTTGCTCATATAAAGTTAATTTCTCGCCAATTCATGACTATATAAAGCAAATTAAGCAATAAAATCATACGTTTAATTTTTTCATATGAATGCGCTGGGTGGGGGGGATGATACTCAGGCCTGGGTATCTCCCCCCCCCCCACCCCAAATTCTTACTCTATCAAATTTTGTTCATATAAAGTTAATTTCTCGCCATTTCATGACTATATAAAGCAAATTAAGCAATAAAATCATACGTTTAATTTTTGTCATATGTAGGTGCTGGGTGGGGGGGGGGGGATGGGGGGGAAGATACTCAGGCCTGGGTATTTCCCCCCCCCCCCCCCACCCCAAATTCTTACTCTATCAAATTTTGCTCATATAAAGTTAATTTCTCGCCATTTCATAACTATATAAAGCAAATTAAGCAATAAAATCATACGTTTAATTTTTGTCATATGTAGGTGCTGGGTGGGGGGGGGGGAGATACTCAGGCCTGGGTATCATCCCCATCCCCCCCCCCACCCAAAATTTTTACTCTATAAAATTTTGCTCATATAAAGTTAATTTCTCGCCATTTCATGACTATATAAAGCAAATTAAACGATAGAATCATAAGGTAATATTTTGACATATTTATGCCATTACTGGGTTAAGTTAAACTTCAAAATAACCACACAAAAAAAATAATAATAATAGTTTTCTCGGCATTTCTTACCATAATAATATAAAATAAGTGATGGAAAAAAAATGTACGAGTGGGGGGGAAGATACTCAGGGTGGGGGGGAAGATACCCCGGGGTATGTTCCCCCGCGGGGGAAGATACCCAGGTGGGAAGATATCGTGTTACACCGGTACGAATTTGTATACTCGCCAATTTTCATAAATTTTATATATATTCACCAAAAACTTATAAAAATATGTTTAGTGCATGCAATTACCATCAAACTCATACACGTTCTTCTCAAATGATACAATGAATCAAATATTTGCGAATATCTGTCTGTGTTCTATATATAACTTTAAGGGTACAATCGAGATGGCACCAAGGCGGCCTAACAGGGGTAACTTTTTATGAGTAAGATAATGGTGCAGGTTAAAATTTTCTAAAGTGACGTTGTTGGTGTCAGGGGAGGGGCTATTTTTAGCCCAGATTTCGACAAAATTTATATATTATTATTCTCCATGATACGAGGAATATAAACGTGTGATTTAAAGATGCGAAATTGGTGCCGTTTGGGTGAGAGATGGGGGGGTAATAACTATGATAAGAATTTGTTAGTTGCCGATTACCACCAAACTTATATCTAATCATCTCCATTATATAATGCATGCATCTACATGTAATAGACGTGGTTTAAATATGACAAAAGTGGCGCGGTTCAAGTCATGCATGAGGGGAGTTGCACCAAAGTTGATACAAATATATTTAGCACTAATTCCACCAAATTCATGCACGTTCTTCTCTAATGATATGATGAATTAAATCACATTTGTGGTCGTTTGGGTCATGGATGGCGAGAGGAGATTCACTAGCATTTATAAGATTGTTCAATTCACCGATATCCAACAAAGTTATATATAGTCATCTCCCTGGCCATCTCCATGTCGTTCTAAGGAGTTTTTGGCATTCCAATTTCACAATCTCGACAAATGGTGACCGAATTAAGTCACTTGAACAATTATATCTTCTCAACTGTCATATTTATATGGGGATGTAAATCATGGCATTCCTATTATGATCTAGCAACACAGATACATAGAAGAAAGCATTAAAAGTATATTTATATCAATCTATTTTAGAGATACATATATTCATTCAAACTGGGGGACCTTGAATCGTCAGAGCATTGCATATTAGAATGGCTCATGTATATATTATAACATGATTGAGTCTGTCCCATTCAATATAGTTTCCACAAAAAAAGTTACAATTGCCAAGAGATATGGAAATGTAGAGCAGGCCTGTTCACAAATAGTGGTCACAGTGTGCAGTCAATATGGTTACTTCTGAGATAAAGGAAAACGCAGTCCGTAGCACATGACTTTCCAGGATCCTCCAATAGTGATATCTGACAAGGGTATATCTGCCCGATACAGAGGATTTCTTTCATTTTTTAGAACAGACTCATCGCCTAACAGTCATAAACAACTCAAAATATCGCTGTGTCTGGCACATGTAGCTGCTATACTGGCATAACATCATTTCTTTTAAACTGAAAATGATTAGCCAGTATACATGTATAGCTCCAGAACAGAGGAGCACCTGGACATATCTTTAAAACATCTGTATCTTCATGAAGATATGATAAACTAGATTGATTGATTGATTGATTGATACATCTCTATGTAAAACACATTTGTCGTCTTATATTTTTTCAAACTAATGCGTTTATGATGTTCATGTTTCATGCTTTAAAGACTGAAGTATACGCAGTTGTAAATAAATAAATACTTCTTTATTGGTGGGACGGATTAAACACAATAAACAAAATGATAATCGCTCCGACCTGACAAGGTGAGCCACTACTTATATTCCATGTGTAAGAATCATGTTTTGTGATGCAATTTGGATCTACAATTTATGAGAATACGTGTAACACTTTGAGAACAAGAGTATTCTCTATTCCCACCAAATATCCACAGAGGGTTTCACATGATCACTTTAACCTGGGCAACGCCGGGTAACCCTGCTAGTAAGCAATAAAACCATAAAAAGATTTTTTTGTATTGTAGGTATTGGGTTGGGGGGGGGGTATCCTGACCTGGACATCTCCCCCCCCCCCCCCCCCACCCCAAACCCTGACTCAAACAACTTTTTCTCAGAAGAAGTCAATTTCTCACCGTTTCATGACTATATACAGCAAAATAAGCGATAATACCATAAGATGATTTTTCTGTCATGTTGGTGCTGGGGGGGGGGGGAATATTCTGACCTGGACATCTCCCCCCCCCAATTCCAAACCCTGACTCAACCAACTTTTTCTCAGAAGACCTAGATATTTGAAAAAAATGAAATTATGTAAAAACAAATTTAAATCTGAAATGTCATTTTTCTGGCCATTTCAGTATCAAAACAATTAAATGTGCCCCAATCCCAAACCCTGACTCAAACAACTTTTTCTCAGAAGACCTGGATATTTGAAAAAAATGAAATTATGTAAAAACAAATTTAAATCTGAAATGTCATTTTTCTGGCCATTTCAGGATCAAACAATTAATTTTTAAGTGTGATAAAAAAAAAATTGTCACTTGGAAAACAAATATATTTTTATTAAATGAAAAAAAAAAAAATTGTCACTTGAGAAAAACAGATTTAATCTCAAAAAACTATTTTCTGGCCATTTTGGGGTCAAACGATATCAAATGAGTAAAATAATTTTTTAGTCATATATGGTGGGGGGAAAGATATCCAGGGTGGGGGGGAGATATCCTTTGGGGGGGGGTGACGTGTTACACCGGCATTTTTTAATGTATAAAACATTACATCGACCCCAATAGCTACACTGTCTGACAGCCAGATGAGGGCTTCATCATTAGGACTGCAATGATACACTTTGTTACGATACGATACGTATCACGTTACATTACCAACAATACGATACATATCATGATACGCAAAAACCATGTTTTGCGAGGATTTTTGACCTAAATTCTACTAAATTGCTAAAAAAAAAAACACAGTAAATATGGGTTATTTTCGCTTTCAATGACCTAAAATTGTGATATTGGTGTATTGTGATACACTTCACACGATACGATACACATATCGTGTGTCTACTATAAATTCGTGTGAAAGCGTATCGCAATACAATATCAAAATCACAATGAATCGTTGCAGCTCTATTCATTGATCATATACCTCATGCCCATGGTCAGGTCGGGCACACATCCTAAAGTTGATCAGGAAAAATGGGTTCCATCAGGGGGGGGTCGGAAAAAAAATTCAGGCACGTATGGCATTTTTTCCCTTTCGATCATTTTTTGTACCCACCCACCCCAACCGCCAATTTTTTTTCCGTTTTCGGCAGTTTTTTCCGACCATTTTTGAACACCCACCCCCACTTTTAACACTAAAACAGAGATTTGCGGGGGGAAATTCACTGTAAACAGCTGTATATGAATTTCTGTGCATACTATTTATCATGGATGTTAACATGGACATGTAAATAGGAATGAGTAATTTTGAGGTCATTCGGCCAAAAAAACATGGCTGCCAGCGGCCATCTTGGATTTCAAAATTTGCAACAAAATACAACACGATAACTGCCTGCAGTCAGTTTACCAGTTAGAATTACATTATTTCTCTCATTCAAACTGATTCAAAGTGGTTTTGAAGCCCAACTCATTGCCAAAACACTAAAAACAAGCAGGAATTTTTTTTTTTAGTTGCGGAAAAAATTGCTTGTTGGTGGCTTTGACCACCCACCCACCCCGGCATACGTGCCGGAAGAAATTTTTTCACCCCCCCCCTGGTTCCATAGCTTGTTTTGTCTATCATACTCATAGCCCGATTGAGTTATGTACAGTACATTTTTAATGTGATTTACATGTACATGTCTGAATCGATTTTGAGCATACAGGTTCTCTCAGGTGCCTAATAATAGTGTCAGCACGATTATTAATTTTGGAGAAAATTCCCAATGATCATTATTATTTGGCATTGAGACATACATGTATATAGAGTGAAATTGCCATCACTATTATTAATTTCAGCCTAAATCCCCACCCATCACTATTATTAGGCCATCACTATTAGGCACCTGAGAGTACTGACTATACTGAGGTAGTATTGTATGATAGTATCACGAAAAGGCGCAAATAGAATTGGCTTTCATTAATTGTCTATATGTACAACGGAACAATAATTGAATAAACTCAACAACTCACCACGGGCAAGATTAGCCTACTCTCGGGATCCAAATAAACATACCGCTATTAGATTTCAAGTAAAAATCCCCTCTATTCGGGGAGGTAAATTACATATATGTGTAAGGCCAAAAAATGAAGATGCTATGTTTCCGCACATCGACCGACCCTAAAAATAACCCGCCGACCCTTAACTTTTTATTGACTTTTTGAGAAAAAGTCAAAATTAAAAAAAAAAAACAACAAATTTTTACTTTTTTTACTTTTTTTTACCACTAATGCTCATAAATATTGATGATCATTAGTGTTCAAAATACATGGTTTCTAACATATCCCTGTCAAAAGTGACCATGAAGTGACTGCTGTCTCAAAAGCCCCAGGTGTGTGATAGGTTGTGGATTTTTGGGCATGCATTTTGCAATTTTAATTTCCTGAGAGTGGATCTCATGCCTGCTTTATCATGCCTTGTTTGGGGCTTATGGACCGTCACATGGTGGGTGTGTATCTGTATATATACATGTATACAGGCTATCACCACATATGTTGTAGAGTTATCTCTATGGGCGTAGCGTAGCCACTAGCCAGGGTAGAGATTCCTGATATATGATCTAGCTACTAGTACATGTACATGTCTATATAGTTTTTCACAATTTACGTAGATCCGTTCATTGCATGTTTATATGTTGAAATCAGCTGGAAACAAGACCTATAGACAGGGTCTGACCACAGGCCCCTGGGGAAAATTACTAAAATACCAATATACATGTACATGTAGACTACATTGGTATAGTCTATATTGGTATTTTAGTAATTTTCCCCAGGGGCCTGTGCATCTGACAGGCAGGGAGAGTGTGTACACAGGCACTTAGCATTGGAACTGGGTTAATTATCTACATAGATGACTTGATTTTGTTTAACACATGGAAAAAATTGATATTTTATGAAAGTAGAAGATGTGAGCTTTATGTTCCGCACTGCTGTACAATTTGAAAGTGGTGTCAATACTATGGGAAAGACATGTAAACACTGTATCTTGACACATTTTGAGGAAAAACAATTTAAAACTAATTTAATCCTATTATACTACTTAAACCGATGGTGAAGATGTTGTTTTTGGTGTTATTTATCAATGTCTATTTTCTAACTATTCCAATATCAAAAGCCCAGGGTAACAGGTGTGTTCTGGCCATGTTGGGATGGACATTCTACATAATTATATGGTTTATATGTGTTTTTTTCATTTTATTACTAATTTGGCGATAGTTGGTGCACCTACCGGTATCACAGAAAGTCGGCATTTCTCGATGCCAATTGTCATCATGGACGCCATTCTGAATTGTAAATTTAGCTCTAGGCGATATATCAGATTTTGGATATGTTAATTTTAGAGGATATGATTATTATTGTTCTTCAAAATGGAATAAAAACCAACTTAGTCCAAATGTTTTTTAGGTCAAAACTTTTATTGACAAGACTATTTTGTCTTTTCACCATTTACACCTGACCTGGTGGTCTGTTCATGTTTACCCCACATTTCGTCTTGTAACTCAGAGGCAGGTACATGTGTAGTTTTAATTAAACTGATTGTGTAATAAATTTAAAAAAAATTTAGTACTCCAAGCAACTTATACAGTAATGCCCTAAATAATCGACTCCTTAACCAGAGCAGAATTATGGGCAACTTTTAGTCGGAAATATGGCTTGTTGCCTTTCATCGGAAAGCTGTCACTGACTAATCCTGAAAAGTTTCCCATAATTCTGCTCTGGTTAATGAGTCGATTATTTAGGGCATTACTGTACGGTATGTATTGGTTGTGGTAAGTAATAGAATCTGATATCTAACGCGTCTTTTGAAGAAATGATTCTGTTGTTGGAATCTGATGATAGGAAACCATTGAATCGGATAATGTATCTTTAACCCTTTCAGTGCCAGGGGCCGATCTGATCGGCCCTAATTTACGGTCTGTAAAATCGGCCCTAAAAAAAATAAAACATAATGTTTTTTGTTTTTGTTTTTGTTTTAGATATTTTTTTTTTTTTGGGGTTGAATTCTTTTTGGGGTATGCTTAAGCATGCTATAGCGAATCTAAAAACAAACTGGATAAAACCTCAGGGGCATGTTATAACTCAAAACTATCACCAGGTATTCATAGTAATAATTTTGATGCCCATGACAAATGTAAGATTCCCTGGCACTAAACCTACAAAATAAGTCTGGCACTGAAAGAGTTAAGTAAATATCAGAATATTTTTTATTTATTTATTAGCCTGAATTTTCCAACTAATTATTGTTTTCAAGCATGCTATCATGCATCCACCCAGATGCCTTCGTTCTGTCACTGGTGGGTAGTTAAACTGAACTATGGAATTGAACTAACTGAGGTTCATCGACCAAACATATACATGTATATAGTGCCATACTCAACTGTTAATGACTATAAAAAATTACGATTTGAGTATATTTGAGAAAAAATAATGTGTTCCATTGATCAATATAAATGACTAAAATCCATGATGACAATGTGTAGCAAACTGGAAAACCGTTCTATCATTTATTACATCCTTGTCAACAGAGACTATTATTCTCGCATGGATAAATAAGATCCAACGGAAACACCTTATCACATTCCAAAAATTATAGAAAAGCTGGCGAACCTTTGAAAACAATATACATCACCACAGTTACTTGACATAAAGCCCCAAAAATAAGGTTTTTATCGAGTTTATAAATCGGTATCCCTATAAAGAAGGCTATATACATCACCACAGTTACTTGACACAAAGCAGCATAAAGCCCCAAAAATAAGGTTTTTATCGAGTTTATAAATCGGTATCCCTATAAAGAAGCCTTCTTTATAGGGATACCGATTTATAAACTCGATAAAAACCTTATTTTTGGGACTTTATGTCCAGTAACTGTGACATCACAAACATGGCTGTATAGAGAATGCACTAATATTTCCGAAAAACACACAAGCGCTGCCAACATCACTCAGAAGATTGGCTGATTAGATAAATTTAACAGTAGTAATGAAACAATATCAAAGTTATGCAAAAATATAACTAACAAAATGAGTGTTTTGGTGCTATATCGACGAATTCGCTCAAGAATAGTTTACATACATATACATGTATGTATGTTTTGAGACCCCTCTTCCCGAATTACGTATACATAAATTTTAAGGTTTGAATGAGCCATGTCCGTTTTATGAAATTTGTCATGAATGTTGACATTGACTTATAAGTTATAAATAGATGGGAAACGACTGAGTCATTTGGGGTTAGCCAAAAAACATCGCTGCCGTAAACTTGCAGGCCTGAAAATTTGAGACGAACGACCGTTCAGTTCGCCTGGAGGTTTTCTAAACTTAAAATGAAAATGCCTCGAACGAAAAAAGGTTGTGCCAAAGTTTTATAAATGAAGGTCTCGTGATAACTAATTCTCACCTTAATTTTTGCTCAATCAAGTCCCCAACTTAGACAATCAAATTTATTATGGTAGTTCAATGTCAGAGTTGCCCATCTGTAGTTAATAATACCAGTTGTAGTGATTATAACATGAAGTTGTGTAAGTCTCCTGCTCAGACCCATGTTATATGTGTGGGTCACCTATAAGCACAAACTGGGCAAATGAAAAATAGATTACACATAATAATTAATGTACTGCCTCCAAATGAGGAATCAGACCATTGATTTTTGTGGATGGGTTTGAGTACATCACATGATGTATATAGGAATACTGGTGATGACAATGATATGAACAACAAACTTACCGGTACTGGAAAATACATATGGGGCAAAGAGTCAAAGCAGAAGTACATTGCTGTTATAAATGAAAATCTAATGAAAATTCAATAGATCAGTTCTGTGTCAAAATATCAGACGAAAATCAACTGTTTGTCTGATAATCATGAAATTTGTCAAGAATGTTAATATTAATATGTAGATGGGAAGAAGTAATTTTGGGGTCATTCGGAAAAACACATGACCGTCAGCAGCCATCTTGGATTTTACTCTTTGCATTACTAAATCCTTTGGCATAAGCTATAATCCGAGAGCCTGCTGGGTTCTATTTGCACAATCGCGTACGAAAGGTTTGATGCCTCAGATTTGTTCCACCCCAGGAACGTTTAAAGAATTCCGATTTTCTTAAGTTCCGCATTCCTGGAGTTTAGGGGCCAGGGACCACATAAAAACCCCAAAAATGACTTCTATTTGCACTTTTGAGTACAAAGCTGATTTTTATATTAGTAGTGCTCCAGCAATCACTGACCAATAATACACAATTTCTGAAATGAAATTTCCTGGCGTTTTCATTTCAGAAGGGGGTTTTTGATAGTACCCCCAAAACCCAAAAAATCACTTCTATTTGCACTTTTGAGTACAAAGCTGATTTTTATATTAATAGTGCTCCAGCAATCACTGACCAATAATACACAATTTTTGAAACAAAATTTCCTGGCGTTCTCATTTCAGAAGGGGTTTTTGAATGTACCCCCAAAAAACCCCGCGAAAATTTACTTTTATTTTCACACACTGTCGAATACAAAACACAATTTTAAGGTGAATATAAATATACAAATCTACTGACTACAAACGTTCCCTAACTGCTGAATATGACCAAACAACCCAAATTTCCACGCGTTTCAGGAATTCGTTATTTTGGGGTAAAACAAAAATTCAGAAAAACATGTAAGAAAATGAAAATTTTAGTCCGGAACCATGTCGGTCAAACATGCACACCCCGCAGGATTACACTTCATTCAATTTCGTAAGGATGTCTTCTCAAACTATTTCGACGTTAAAAGGTGACAGTGTATGTTCCGGGCAATATGTCGGCCATTTCCTGGAGTATACCCCACTCAACACACACATTTACTACAAAAACCCATTGTTCTTGATTCCATGGCATATGCTTGTCATTTCATGCATAATTTGACTGAGAAAAAAAATCCAAAATGGAAGACAATATGGCAACCGGAAGTAACAAAAAGAGCATTTTACGGTAACTTTCACCATAGGTACCCCAGTTGCGCCACCATACATGATGTCCAATCCTAATCCGATGATAGTAAGTCATAACCCGAGTTTTCAAAAATTACGACGAAAATGGCAATCGGAAGTCAACAATTGAAGTTTTTTTTTTATTTCTAACTTTTTAACTCTTAAAACTAAATCTTCAGGTATCGAATAAATATAAAGCCAATAAGTAGTGGTATATATTACATCATACAAGTTTCCAGAACCACCAACTAGTTTCAGAATACATCAAATGAGTGTCCCAAACCACCTAACGAGTGTACCAAACAATATACTGAGTCACCTACCTAGTATCCAAAACCAATCTATGAGTATCTCAATCCATATGTCTGGTGCCCCAAATTCAAATATTGTCCCGAGTAAAGCATGATAAATAATCCACCCAACGAGTTTCCCAAACCACCAAGAAGTGCTCCAAACCATATGCAACTGGTTCCCAACCCACATAGATGGTCCCCGAGCCATGTACATGTGTATCTGGTGTCCAAGCCCACATAATGTGTGTCACAAGCCATCTAAATTACCCTGATTACTGTCGCAACGATTGTTCCAAACCACAGCGCATAGTAGTGCCCGAAACAATTCAACTGACGTTCCAAACTACACAGGTTTTGTCCCAAACTACTAAAAATGAGTGTCTTTAACCATCCAACGAGTGATCCAAATGATACAATGAGTGGGTCAATCCATCCAGTGATTACCCCAAACCACCATATTAGTGTCCCAAACAATCCAGCAAGTGTTCGAAAGGAAAAGAGTGTCCCATATGCATAAAAACTAGCATCCCAGCCATCCGAGGAGAGTCCTATGTCACACAACAGGTGTCCCAAACCACCAACTTTCGTCTCAATCCATTCAACGTCCCAATCATTCCACCATTCGTGTGTACCATATGCATATCTAGTGTCCAAAACCACCAAATTGGAGTCTCAAACTTTCCAATGGGTGGCACAAACAATTAAGTGGTGCCCCATATCATATGCACCTGATTCCCGACCAGCACAGATAGTCCTCCAAACCATGCGTCTGGTGTCCTACCCCCGCAATGAGTATCACAAGCCATCCAAGGAGTTTCTCAATTCACCCGATCAGTGTCGCAACCATGCAACGATTGTTCAAAACCACAGTGCATGGTAGTGCCCCAAACAATGCAACTGGTGTCCCTAGCCACATAGGTTTGGCCCAAACTACATGTACATAGGGTTTGTTCCAAACTACCAAAATGAGCGTCCCTAACCATCAAACGAGTGCTCCAAATCATACGAGTGGGTCAATCCATCCAATGATTGCCCCAAACCACACAATGAGTGTCCCAAACCATCCAGCGAGTGTTCGAAAGGAAAAGTGTGTCTAATATGTACCCAATACCTCACAACCAGAGTATCACGTCATCCGGGGAGAGTCCTATGTTATATAAACAGGTGTCTCAAACCACCAAAAGTCGTGTCAATCCATTCAATGGCCCAACCATTGAAAAAATCGACAAATTAGTGCCCCATTTGAGGCAATCTCATGTTGCATGGGACGGCCATTGGATGGGTATGAACACTCATTGATTGGTTTTATTGGACACACATGGGATGGTGTGTGGTTCTCAATTGGTGGTTTGAGATGCTCGTTTTGAGGTTTGGGACACCACGTGCATGATTTGGGACATTCTCTGGACGATATATGTTGTCAATCGTTGGGTGGTTTGTATTACTCATTAGGGCGTGTTAGCCAAAGTTTTATAAATGAAGGTCTCGTGATAACTAATTCTCACCTTAATTTTTGCTCAATCAAGTCCCCAACTTAGACAATCAAATTTATTATGGTAGTTCAATGTCAGAGTTGCCCATCTGTAGTTAATAATACCAGTTGTAGTGATTATAACATGAAGTTGTGTAAGTCTCCTGCTCAGACCCATGTTATATGTGTGGGTCACCTATAAGCACAAACTGGGCAAATGAAAAATAGATTACACATAATAATTAATGTACTGCCTCCAAATGAGGAATCAGACCATTGATTTTTGTGGATGGGTTTGAGTACATCACATGATGTATATAGGAATACTGGTGATGACAATGATATGAACAACAAACTTACCGGTACTGGAAAATACATATGGGGCAAAGAGTCAAAGCAGAAGTACATTGCTGTTATAAATGAAAATCTAATGAAAATTCAATAGATCAGTTCTGTGTCAAAATATCAGACGAAAATCAACTGTTTGTCTGATAATCATGAAATTTGTCATGAATGTTAATATTAATATGTAGATGGGAAGAAGTAATTTTGGGGTCATTCGGAAAAACACATGACCGTCAGCAGCCATCTTGGATTTTACTCTTTGCATTACTAAATCCTTTGGCATAAGCTATAATCCGAGAGCCTGCTGGGTTCTATTTGCACAATCGCGTACGAAAGGTTTGATGCCTCAGATTTGTTCCACCCCAGGAACGTTTAAAGAATTCCGATTTTCTTAAGTTCCGCATTCCTGGAGTTTAGGGGCCAGGGACCACATAAAAACCCCAAAAATGACTTCTATTTGCACTTTTGAGTACAAAGCTGATTTTTATATTAGTAGTGCTCCAGCAATCACTGACCAATAATACACAATTTCTGAAATGAAATTTCCTGGCGTTTTCATTTCAGAAGGGGGTTTTTGATAGTACCCCCAAAACCCAAAAAATCACTTCTATTTGCACTTTTGAGTACAAAGCTGATTTTTATATTAATAGTGCTCCAGCAATCACTGACCAATAATACACAATTTTTGAAACAAAATTTCCTGGCGTTCTCATTTCAGAAGGGGTTTTTGAATGTACCCCCAAAAAACCCCGCGAAAATTTACTTTTATTTTCACACACTGTCGAATACAAAACACAATTTTAAGGTGAATATAAATATACAAATCTACTGACTACAAACGTTCCCTAACTGCTGAATATGACCAAACAACCCAAATTTCCACGCGTTTCAGGAATTCGTTATTTTGGGGTAAAACAAAAATGCAGAAAAACATGTAAGAAAATGAAAATTTTAGTCCGGAACCATGTCGGTCAAACATGCACACCCCGCAGGATTACACTTCATTCAATTTCGTAAGGATGTCTTCTCAAACTATTTCGACGTTAAAAGGTGACAGTGTATGTTCCGGGCAATATGTCGGCCATTTCCTGGAGTATACCCCACTCAACACACACATTTACTACAAAAACCCATTGTTCTTGATTCCATGGCATATGCTTGTCATTTCATGCATAATTTGACTGAGAAAAAAAATCCAAAATGGAAGACAATATGGCAACCGGAAGTAACAAAAAGAGCATTTTACGGTAACTTTCACCATAGGTACCCCAGTTGCGCCACCATACATGATGTCCAATCCTAATCCGATGATAGTAAGTCATAACCCGAGTTTTCAAAAATTACGACGAAAATGGCAATCGGAAGTCAACAATTGAAGTTTTTTTTTTATTTCTAACTTTTTAACTCTTAAAACTAAATCTTCAGGTATCGAATAAATATAAAGCCAATAAGTAGTGGTATATATTACATCATACAAGTTTCCAGAACCACCAACTAGTTTCAGAATACATCAAATGAGTGTCCCAAACCACCTAACGAGTGTACCAAACAATATACTGAGTCACCTACCTAGTATCCAAAACCAATCTATGAGTATCTCAATCCATATGTCTGGTGCCCCAAATTCAAATATTGTCCCGAGTAAAGCATGATAAATAATCCACCCAACGAGTTTCCCAAACCACCAAGAAGTGCTCCAAACCATATGCAACTGGTTCCCAACCCACATAGATGGTCCCCGAGCCATGTACATGTGTATCTGGTGTCCAAGCCCACATAATGTGTGTCACAAGCCATCTAAATTACCCTGATTACTGTCGCAACGATTGTTCCAAACCACAGCGCATAGTAGTGCCCGAAACAATTCAACTGACGTTCCAAACTACACAGGTTTTGTCCCAAACTACTAAAAATGAGTGTCTTTAACCATCCAACGAGTGATCCAAATGATACAACGAGTGGGTCAATCCATCCAGTGATTACCCCAAACCACCATATTAGTGTCCCAAACAATCCAGCAAGTGTTCGAAAGGAAAAGAGTGTCCCATATGCATAAAAACTAGCATCCCAGCCATCCGAGGAGAGTCCTATGTCACACAACAGGTGTCCCAAACCACCAACTTTCGTCTCAATCCATTCAACGTCCCAATCATTCCACCATTCGTGTGTACCATATGCATATCTAGTGTCCAAAAC
Organism: Siphonodentalium dalli; assembly: GCA_032622095.1. NCBI lineage: Eukaryota > Metazoa > Mollusca > Scaphopoda > Gadilida > Siphonodentaliidae > Siphonodentalium > Siphonodentalium dalli. The sequence goes on along the minus strand of CP136065.1, from coordinate 124,128,326 downwards.
CACCAAATTGGAGTCTCAAACTTTCCAATGGGTGGCACAAACAATTAAGTGGTGCCCCATATCATATGCACCTGATTCCCGACCAGCACAGATAGTCCTCCAAACCATGCGTCTGGTGTCCTACCCCCGCAATGAGTATCACAAGCCATCCAAGGAGTTTCTCAATTCACCCGATCAGTGTCGCAACCATGCAACGATTGTTCAAAACCACAGTGCATGGTAGTGCCCCAAACAATGCAACTGGTGTCCCTAGCCACATAGGTTTGGCCCAAACTACATGTACATAGGGTTTGTTCCAAACTACCAAAATGAGCGTCCCTAACCATCAAACGAGTGCTCCAAATCATACGAGTGGGTCAATCCATCCAATGATTGCCCCAAACCACACAATGAGTGTCCCAAACCATCCAGCGAGTGTTCGAAAGGAAAAGTGTGTCTAATATGTACCCAATACCTCACAACCAGAGTATCACGTCATCCGGGGAGAGTCCTATGTTATATAAACAGGTGTCTCAAACCACCAAAAGTCGTGTCAATCCATTCAATGGCCCAACCATTGAAAAAATCGACAAATTAGTGCCCCATTTGAGGCAATCTCATGTTGCATGGGACGGCCATTGGATGGGTATGAACACTCATTGATTGGTTTTATTGGACACACATGGGATGGTGTGTGGTTCTCAATTGGTGGTTTGAGATGCTCGTTTTGAGGTTTGGGACACCACGTGCATGATTTGGGACATTCTCTGGACGATATATGTTGTCAATCGTTGGGTGGTTTGTATTACTCATTAGGGCGTGTTAGCCAAAGTTTTATAAATGAAGGTCTCGTGATAACTAATTCTCACCTTAATTTTTGCTCAATCAAGTCCCCAACTTAGACAATCAAATTTATTATGGTAGTTCAATGTCAGAGTTGCCCATCTGTAGTTAATAATACCAGTTGTAGTGATTATAACATGAAGTTGTGTAAGTCTCCTGCTCAGACCCATGTTATATGTGTGGGTCACCTATAAGCACAAACTGGGCAAATGAAAAATAGATTACACATAATAATTAATGTACTGCCTCCAAATGAGGAATCAGACCATTGATTTTTGTGGATGGGTTTGAGTACATCACATGATGTATATAGGAATACTGGTGATGACAATGATATGAACAACAAACTTACCGGTACTGGAAAATACATATGGGGCAAAGAGTCAAAGCAGAAGTACATTGCTGTTATAAATGAAAATCTAATGAAAATTCAATAGATCAGTTCTGTGTCAAAATATCAGACGAAAATCAACTGTTTGTCTGATAATCATGAAATTTGTCATGAATGTTAATATTAATATGTAGATGGGAAGAAGTAATTTTGGGGTCATTCGGAAAAACACATGACCGTCAGCAGCCATCTTGGATTTTACTCTTTGCATTACTAAATCCTTTGGCATAAGCTATAATCCGAGAGCCTGCTGGGTTCTATTTGCACAATCGCGTACGAAAGGTTTGATGCCTCAGATTTGTTCCACCCCAGGAACGTTTAAAGAATTCCGATTTTCTTAAGTTCCGCATTCCTGGAGTTTAGGGGCCAGGGACCACATAAAAACCCCAAAAATGACTTCTATTTGCACTTTTGAGTACAAAGCTGATTTTTATATTAGTAGTGCTCCAGCAATCACTGACCAATAATACACAATTTCTGAAATGAAATTTCCTGGCGTTTTCATTTCAGAAGGGGGTTTTTGATAGTACCCCCAAAACCCAAAAAATCACTTCTATTTGCACTTTTGAGTACAAAGCTGATTTTTATATTAATAGTGCTCCAGCAATCACTGACCAATAATACACAATTTTTGAAACAAAATTTCCTGGCGTTCTCATTTCAGAAGGGGTTTTTGAATGTACCCCCAAAAAACCCCGCGAAAATTTACTTTTATTTTCACACACTGTCGAATACAAAACACAATTTTAAGGTGAATATAAATATACAAATCTACTGACTACAAACGTTCCCTAACTGCTGAATATGACCAAACAACCCAAATTTCCACGCGTTTCAGGAATTCGTTATTTTGGGGTAAAACAAAAATGCAGAAAAACATGTAAGAAAATGAAAATTTTAGTCCGGAACCATGTCGGTCAAACATGCACACCCCGCAGGATTACACTTCATTCAATTTCGTAAGGATGTCTTCTCAAACTATTTCGACGTTAAAAGGTGACAGTGTATGTTCCGGGCAATATGTCGGCCATTTCCTGGAGTATACCCCACTCAACACACACATTTACTACAAAAACCCATTGTTCTTGATTCCATGGCATATGCTTGTCATTTCATGCATAATTTGACTGAGAAAAAAAATCCAAAATGGAAGACAATATGGCAACCGGAAGTAACAAAAAGAGCATTTTACGGTAACTTTCACCATAGGTACCCCAGTTGCGCCACCATACATAATGTCCAATCCTAATCCGATGATAGTAAGTCATAACCCGAGTTTTCAAAAATTACGACGAAAATGGCAATCGGAAGTCAACAATTGAAGTTTTTTTTTTATTTCTAACTTTTTAACTCTTAAAACTAAATCTTCAGGTATCGAATAAATATAAAGCCAATAAGTAGTGGTATATATTACATCATACAAGTTTCCAGAACCACCAACTAGTTTCAGAATACATCAAATGAGTGTCCCAAACCACCTAACGAGTGTACCAAACAATATACTGAGTCACCTACCTAGTATCCAAAACCAATCTATGAGTATCTCAATCCATATGTCTGGTGCCCCAAATTCAAATATTGTCCCGAGTAAAGCATGATAAATAATCCACCCAACGAGTTTCCCAAACCACCAAGAAGTGCTCCAAACCATATGCAACTGGTTCCCAACCCACATAGATGGTCCCCGAGCCATGTACATGTGTATCTGGTGTCCAAGCCCACATAATGTGTGTCACAAGCCATCTAAATTACCCTGATTACTGTCGCAACGATTGTTCCAAACCACAGCGCATAGTAGTGCCCGAAACAATTCAACTGACGTTCCAAACTACACAGGTTTTGTCCCAAACTACTAAAAATGAGTGTCTTTAACCATCCAACGAGTGATCCAAATGATACAACGAGTGGGTCAATCCATCCAGTGATTACCCCAAACCACCATATTAGTGTCCCAAACAATCCAGCAAGTGTTCGAAAGGAAAAGAGTGTCCCATATGCATAAAAACTAGCATCCCAGCCATCCGAGGAGAGTCCTATGTCACACAACAGGTGTCCCAAACCACCAACTTTCGTCTCAATCCATTCAACGTCCCAATCATTCCACCATTCGTGTGTACCATATGCATATCTAGTGTCCAAAACCACCAAATTGGAGTCTCAAACTTTCCAATGGGTGGCACAAACAATTAAGTGGTGCCCCATATCATATGCACCTGATTCCCGACCAGCACAGATAGTCCTCCAAACCATGCGTCTGGTGTCCTACCCCCGCAATGAGTATCACAAGCCATCCAAGGAGTTTCTCAATTCACCCGATCAGTGTCGCAACCATGCAACGATTGTTCAAAACCACAGTGCATGGTAGTGCCCCAAACAATGCAACTGGTGTCCCTAGCCACATAGGTTTGGCCCAAACTACATGTACATAGGGTTTGTTCCAAACTACCAAAATGAGCGTCCCTAACCATCAAACGAGTGCTCCAAATCATACGAGTGGGTCAATCCATCCAATGATTGCCCCAAACCACACAATGAGTGTCCCAAACCATCCAGCGAGTGTTCGAAAGGAAAAGTGTGTCTAATATGTACCCAATACCTCACAACCAGAGTATCACGTCATCCGGGGAGAGTCCTATGTTATATAAACAGGTGTCTCAAACCACCAAAAGTCGTGTCAATCCATTCAATGGCCCAACCATTGAAAAAATCGACAAATTAGTGCCCCATTTGAGGCAATCTCATGTTGCATGGGACGGCCATTGGATGGGTATGAACACTCATTGATTGGTTTTATTGGACACACATGGGATGGTGTGTGGTTCTCAATTGGTGGTTTGAGATGCTCGTTTTGAGGTTTGGGACACCACGTGCATGATTTGGGACATTCTCTGGACGATATATGTTGTCAATCGTTGGGTGGTTTGTATTACTCATTAGGGCGTGTTAGCCGTGTTTGGATACCATTCGGATGGTTTGCGACACTAGTTGGGTCGATTGGGATGCGTATTGGGTGGTTCGGGGCACTGGTTGGCAATTGGGGATGCCCGTTCTATGGACTGTGTTGGTTTGGTATACTATATTAATTAAGATGGTGGTTTGAGACCCCCGATGCGTGGACTTAAGCTCCTTAGATGACTTGGGACACTCGTTAAGTGGTTTTGGACACTCATTGGATATGTTTGGATACAAGTTTGGTGGCTTTTGAGTCTTGACACTCATCTCATGGCATATAGGACTATTGGCAATAAGTTATATGAGAAGATTTAGTTACAATTTAAATCAATGAAAATATAATTTTTTTTATTTTCGATGCCATGGAAACAGTCTGGTGAACTTTAGCCAAACTAAGCAAACTTGCCCAATTTTACTGCTGCCAGTTGCCATTTTGTCCCTATTTTGGATATTGACTCCATTGTTTCTGCTAAAATTGGCACTAATGGTTCATATCTGCCATCTTATTGGCATTCAGCATTCATTATACTGGTGAGTTCAATTCCCTTCTGGGGCATTGCAATATTAATTTATTTTTCTTCGAAATTGTGTTTTAAATCTATTTTAATTTGATGGACACTGAAGGGCCAAATCCTCGTGATATGGCTCATTATTATTAGATGTCGATTTAGCATGGTATATTTTTTTTCTAAACAAAAAAATTGAAATTATCCGGTAAAATGTATAGAATTTGCCCAATTTGACCACTTCCGGACGCTATTTTGTCTGCTATTTTGGATTTTGTAATGACAACAAAAATAATTTAAAAACTATTTTTTTCGGGTTAACACAGATCGCAGAACAAAAATTACCCACTCCAATAACACTTACTCCTATATAATTAAGTATGGTATGGTAAATTTTTGTTCTCGTGACCTGTGCTTCTTAAATGAAAACGCACGAAATTTCGTTTCTTAAACGAGGTTTTTATGACCAGTGATATCAGGATAACTATTGAGGAAAAAAATAAGCTTTTTGTGCAAATAAAAGTAAATTTTCAGATTTTTGGGGGTACTTTCAAAATACCCATTCTGAAATGAAAACGCCAGGAAATTTTGTTTCAGAAATTGTGTATTATTGATCAGTGATGATTAGAGCACTATTAATATGAAAATCAGCTTTGTACTCGAAAGTGCAAATAGAAGTCATATTTGGGGTTTTGGGGGTACTTTCAAAACCCCCCTTCTGAAATGAAAACGCCTGAAATGAAAACGCCAGGAAATTTTGTTTCAGAAATTGTGTATTATTGATCAGTGATGATTAGAGCACTATTAATATGAAAATCAGCTTTGTACTCGAAAGTGCAAATAGAAGTCATTTTTGGGGTTTTGGGGGTACTTTCAAAACCCCCCTTCTGAAATGAAAACGCCAGGAAATTTCGTTTCAGAAATTGTGTATTGTTGATCAGTGATTGCTGGAGCACTATTAATGCAAAAATCAGCTTTGTACTCAAAAGTGCAAATAGAAGTCATTTTTGAGGTTTTTGTGGGGTCTCTGGCCCCTAAATGCCAGGAATGCGAAACTTAAGAAATCGGATTTCTTTGAACGTTCCGGGTTGTAACAAAGTTGGGGCATCAAACCTTTCGTACGCGATTGTGCAAATAGAACCCAGCAGGCTCCCTGACTACTACAGGTCATACCTTTGGTCAGATCATCATGAAATTTGTCACAGATGTGAACAATGAGATGTAGATGGGAATGAGTCATTTTGGGGTCGTTCAGCCAAAAAACATGGCCGCCAGCAGCCATCCTGGATTTTACTCTTTGCATGACTAAATCTTCTGGCACGGACTAGAGGTCATACCTTTGATGCAATGGGGCCTATGACTATTGCCCCTTTCATGCATTCATGCATTTTGATTTAAGAAAAAAAATTAAATTATAAAACAATTTACATGTATATTTTAATCAGATCAAATGTTATTTTAAATATATATTTTTTTAAACTAACATGGTACATATATTCATTCAGTCACATGCCAGTTCCAACATGGGTTCCAACATGGTCGAGGGGGACACTTATTTTGACATAAACATGTGTATTAATATAATTACATACCAGTAATTAGCAATGTATTTCAGTAATACAGAGGCAGTTTATTTGATATACATTTACATGTGCCTCAATCATGCATGTATCATTGTTTATATTATTAGCTCAAATTACTTTGTAAGTTTGAGCTATTGCCATGGCTTGGCGTCCGTGTGTCTGTGTGTCCGTAAACAATATCCTTTGTCTTGGGCTACAGGTCGTACCTTTTGTCTGATCTTTATGAAATTTGTCATGAATGTTGACATTGACATGTAGATGGGAACGAGTCATTTTGGGGTCATTCGGCCAAAAAACATGGCTGCTGGTGGCCATCTTGGATTTCAAAATAAATCCATTGGCGCGGGCTACAGGTTGTACTGTTTGTCTGATCATCATGAAATTTATCATAGATATGTTAATATTGGCATGTAGATGGGAACGAGTCATCTTGGGTTCTTTTGTTCAAAAATTACATATGGGGTAACCTTCGTCCAGTATTTAGTATTTTCAGGTTAATAATGCTATTCGCTGTAATACTGGTATGTTTACATAATAATACTGGCCGTGTAATGTTAATTTAATGTTTAATTTCACAAATAATATGCTTAGTTTTACAAAAAAATGTTAAGTTTGATGGTTCTTCCCTTTTGTCGAAGAAAATTTATTTATCGTTCATGGAACTTTCATGTCCCGTTAGTCACGAAATTGTCCCCTCTTTTCACCGAAAAGGTGAGAACTTTTACATCAGTGAGATATCTATTTTCAGTCTCTATAAATTATCTCTCCATATGAAGTCAATTTACTACATCAATGGAAACAATGGATTATGGCAAACAGAATGTGAGAATAGTGACTTGTGAAATTTGTCCCGTTAGTCACGCCACCGTAATTGTCCCGTTAGTCACGATTCTGAATAGCATAAAAAATAACCAATTTTTGTTTGTAAAAAGTGATATTTGTCTTTAAATATAGCTGTTAGTTTCATTGCAAAAGCAAAATTTCATCTACATGTGTACATACTAGTATATAATCCTCATTGTCTCTTTGTGTGTCTATGCATGCATCCATCAGACAATGGTTTCTGGATGATAGCCTTAATTTGGGTTATCGGGTTGGGACCAAATTTGGTATGGAGTTTACCAGTCAAAGGAAGGTCAATTTCGATTATGGGGTTCGTCAGATGATTTTTACCAGAGTTATGGCCCTTTTTTACTTAGAATTTTATCGTTTTGAGGTTTGATGATAACTTCATTCCAGATTGGGTCATCAGAATAGAACCAAAATTAGTATGCCAGTCCAAAATTCAGGTCATGTTCAAATATGGGTAATATATGAATCTAAATTTTCTCTCTTATATTTGTTCTGGTTTCAGATCATTCACTACAATAACACTATTACCACTTTTCAAACCAGGACACATTTATTATATCTGCAGCAGCCCTTGAATTTGTCATTTTTATGTTTACCCATACCATAGTATGGTAAACATAGTGTCGTTGCCCGGATTGACCACTCGTCGTTCGTCCGTCTGTCCGTCTGTCTGTCTGTCTGTCCGTAGACACTTTACGAGTAATGCGATAACTCAAACATTTTCTATCCGATCGAAACCAAATTTCGTATGTGGGTTTCTCAGCCCAAAATACAGATAGAGTTCGAATTTGGGTTTGATCCGAGTTTTTGTTACAGAGTTATGGCCCTTTTTCGACTTAGAATTCACGCATTCTGCCATAACTCAAACATTTTTTTTCACAGTTTCACAGCCCAAAATACAGATCGAGTCCGAATATGGGTTTGATCCGATTAATTTTAAAGGAGTTATGACCCTTTTTTTTCAATTTTTTTTTCAATTTTTTTTTTAGATTTAGCTCCTTGCTAAATTTAGCATATACAAATATAAAATTTTGTTTGAACTTTAATAACAATAAAAAAAAATATTAAATAATAAAAAAAAATTGACACTTTCATTTATTTTAGTTTTATACGATTAATTAGGTGTGATATCCTGTTTTGAAAATATGAAGATTTTATTGCAATAGTTTCATGTAATATAATGATATCAATAAATTACCATGTGATCATCCAACATCCAGAGTATATGAGAGGATTTTTATAGATGTTGTCATTCCAAGTGAAATCTGTTATGAAATGAGTGATGACATGATACAGAGCTCTGGTGGGTCAAGCAAGATAAACAACACTGGTGGCTGACTGTTTGTTTATTCTAACTGTCAAATTGATTAATGGCAGCACAAGACTGGTGTTTTTCCTATTCTTGAAATTTCATTACAGGGTGAGATAAGGGCCCCCCTTCCATTAATTTGCTTCAAAAATAATTAACCCTTTCCAAGGTTTCCATAGACACATGCTATAATGTACATGGACTCTTCCTGATATCTCTTAATATCTATTGGGTATCTTTGCACACTATTCACTTCTATCAATTTTGGTATTGACTGATTAATTGATTTTTGAAAAATATATTAACCCTTCAGACACGTGCTTTCAATTTGAAATTAAAACAACAGCTGATAGCCAATATGATTTATCTATGCAATGGCAAACAGGCATATAAATATACATGACTATTGTAAGTGATGACTTGTTTTGAAAATCAATATGGTAGATGTTAGTATTTCCAGGAACCTTATTTTCCCATTTGTTCACATTTTCATGGTTGATTGAATTTTAGGGGCCACAGAGCACTTAGAAGATTAACATTGAAGGTTGTGGCTTTTAGTGCCCAAGCTACTTGTAAAACATTGTATTGTGTGAAACCATTCAAATGAGGGCTAATTTACTTTCTTTTATATGAACGATTTAGTGGTCATAGGGGCCAGCATCCCCATCATATTATGTCTGTATAACATTATATAGATAATACTTTTGAATTGTATAAACTACATATATTTTTGAAAACCATACATGTACACCCCTGTTATGAAACACTTTATCTTATTTAATACACAGGTCAGATCTGATCTTATGTCTGTCCATGTTTGATAAACAAATAACTGGGGAGAATGGGGGAAGGGGGGGGTAATTAAAGTACCATTTAAATATGAGATGGAATCCCCTACATGTATGTCGTTCTATATAAAGCAGTCTGGCTTGTCAACAAATTATAATTTCTCTTTAGAAGTGAATAATAAATTTTGAATATTTGGCATGTCAAAAG